>JAUEKU010180107.1:0-10418 GCA_032274805.1 Gypsophila paniculata | reverse complement strand
CATACCATCGGCTATGTTGGTGGTCTCCCCAACAACTCCACCTACCCACGGAACTCCAGACTTCCAAAACAACGGTACAAAAAATGCTCCGTTAAATGCCATTATAAGAGATTATTTTTCGATTTTTGTTTTAGATGTTGGTTGGTTATGTGCAATGACGGTGTTAGAAAACGAAAATATATAAACCTTTTAAGTCGCTAAGATCATTGGCGACTATTGATTATTAAAAAAAAAAATACGTAAAAACTAATAGCCAAGTGAATTGGCGACTAATTTTTTTTTATTTTTTTAACTAGTCGCCAGTCTATTTGGCGACTGACTGCTTTTTTTTTTATTTTTTTAATTAGTCGCTAACTTAATTGGCGATTAGATTTTGTTTAACATTTTTTAATTTAGTTAGTCGCCCACTTAATTGGCGATTACTTCGTTTTTACTGACCAAAAAAAAAAAAAACCTCAATTCGCTTACAAAACAAATTTGGGCCCTATTAAATTTATGGACCCCATTTTTTTGCTCTCCGCCCCTGATTATGACAAGCCCAATAAATGAATGATTAAAGTGTAGAGTTGGTTTCAATAATATATGGCGTCAATGTACGTATGATCCTAGGAATACAGTTTCAATGTACAATGTACGCATAATCTTAGGCATATATGAGTTCAGTATACGCATGCATGATCTAAGTAATACTGGTTTTCAATATGTGATGTACGTGACCTGTCAAACGGGTCGGGCAGGTCGGAGGTTGAGGAGATAGGGGTCGGATGTTCGTTGCAAATAAAAGCAAGTGCCTTCTTCAACGTTATGCTGAGATAAACATGCCTTCATTTAATAATTCCCCCTGGACATAATACCTGCACATCGATGGATCGAACGAGTTGAATCGTGACCAAAATAAAGTTCAACGTGATGATATTTAGATAAGACGTAACCATAATAAAGCAATACTTATACCTGATCCGTCATCACCGACAATCGTTTGTCGTCCAATATTATCGCCACTAATTAATTCGCCTATGAAAGAAATGATCTTAAAATAATTATAAATACAAAAACAAATAATGACAATGATGAATTAGTATGAGAGAAACATACTTCCACTTAATAATTAGTGACCAAATAAAAGTTAATCGAGATGATAATTACTTAAAACGTAACCACTGTAAAGCAATTCACATACCTGCACCGTCATCACCTATGAGCAATTGCAATTTTTCGATGGATCTATAATAACATGTCACATTTAAATTAATAGTGATTGCAAAAAATATTAAAGTGATCATCTTTCGGTTAGAAGTAAATCTACCAAAAAAAACTTGTCCATTATATAACGTAACATAAAGTGACGTGATAATAAATAATTGTAACTAACTTAATATTAGCCTATGTACTTAGTATTTTTAATTGAATAAGAAGATTGGTTATAAATATTTAGCACTAATAACATAAATTTCTTTAATTAATATATCAATCCATCTCTTTATGAATTGTGATTATTTGATGCTCGAATTAAATACATTAGTTTAATTTCGTTTTGAAAATATAATAAGTAGATTTAATTTGCACCTAAAACGAAACATGGAGAAGAGAAAAATTTATGGAGAAAATAAAATCTTTTTCTTGTATATTTTCCATGGAATTAATTAGCACATTAATCAAATATCTGATTAAATTTAATGACTGATAAATTTATTCTACAATTAATGTTAATTATTGGAATCAAGGTCGTCTAACACTAAACAAAATGTTAGACGGTTTGATTTAAGACTAATTGTAAAAATAGAGACACGGTGAGTTGAAGAGTCTTGACTATTTTTGTCATATGAAGTAACAATGAATGTGGACATGAAATATTGGAAAACAAATTATAATTAACTTTGGAAACGGAGAGGATGTAAAATGGTTTTTGGGGAATGAACATCTAACTTTATATAGGGAGAAATAGTTTGCATTAATTACTTGTTTGAGACTAATTAATAGGAAATTCAAAGTTTAATTCATTAATTATCTAGGAATATGAATAATTAATTTCATTTTTAATATATAGTAATTACTAGCCTACTACCGTACCCCTTCCTTGTACATGGGTCCGCCCTTGCACTCGGATGAAGATTCATAAAATAGAAAAATATAGCTTAATGTAGAAGATGGACAATTTTTTTAAAAAAAGAATTGGAAAAAAATGTTGTAGAATAATGAGAAACATTTGGGAAAGTTCAATAGCCTCAAATTTTTGTTTTGTTCTATATTCTCCATTATAATAAATACAACCTATATTCCCAAAGACAAGCAATTAAAAAAATAACCCAACATTTATTATTCACATGGATTCATATCCAACCCATTTCACCCATATACATCCATACAACCGTCTTATTATAGAAATTGTGATGATACATATATTAAAATTGAATATTTTATAAATAAGTACAATTGCAAAACTACAAATTACTGTAATAATTAACTTCCCTAAAAACACATTAATGATTCCAAAATGTAGATATTTTTCCCAAAATTGATCTTCTACTAAAAAATATGAAATAATTTCCTAATTGTATTATTATATATTATATATTATAAATTGTATACTGTCTATTATATATCACATCATAAATCAAAATATATCTTACATAAATTTGAAGAATTTTTATATTTAATTAATGACAATTTTTTGCTTTTCCATTCTAAAATGATTGTTATCCCTCATTATTATCAAAAATTATCATTCATAACATCATCATAAGTATAATATTGATTGACATTGAAGTATATTAAGGTTAAAAAAAATAAAATATATTTGTTTCCTCATTTTATAACGTAGTATAGTCGATCAAGGTGTCTACTGTACTTATTCCTCTAAGAGAATAGTCAAACTTAGGGTCAAATTTTGCGCACCCCAGTTCTCTCCTCAACACCTAATATTTGATGAAGAACACACATTATCCTATATGCGGGGGTAGACCCATAAAATTTTCTTTGTTGTAGCAATATTTTACGTCTCACCTTTTCTAGCATTATAACATATAATAACATACTCAAGGGTCAAAATCTTATTCCACATTGTACTATTTTTACGTACATTTTAAAATTTGCATAATATGAAAAAAATATACGACATGAAATTGTTTCATTTTAAACATGTCGTAGCTACGAAATAATAATTTCTTGTACGGTATATATTATACATGAAGTATGGCAGAAAATTATATCTTGAGTTTAATTAAATTCACCATCAATAAGCAAAAAATAATATTAGTATTAAAAAAACGAATATCGAGACTTTAAAGATTTACTAGGTTATTAATAGAGGGTTATTGATTAAATTGTAAATGTCTTAATTAAGGAGATTTTTTGAAAATTGTAGAATTTAGGAAAAATGGGTAGTCATAGGTTTTGAACCACAACCTCTACTTAGTTTGTCCTTACAAGATTGAGTCCAATCATATTAGTAATTTTGAATGTTAAGGATTTGACAATTGTTTATATACATATATACTTCATTTTTCTTTTTTGGGTGTTGTAATTGCAATATCATTTTTAACCGTGGGTCAGCCCTTATTTCTAGTTGAATTAGGACATTTCCAAAAATAATTTGTCAGTGTAAAGTTAATGATAAGTCTCTACTTTTGAGAGCGGACGTTGATTTCCTATTTTTTGCATTTTAACATTTATTTTTTTGGATAAAATTAAACTATATTTTGAGTAGAAGAGATTTTTTTTATTTTTTTTTAATAAATCTAAATATGTTTGTTATATTACATTTATTTATGGTCAAACCTTATATCTTTGATATTAAAAATTAAAACATGAGAATCATTTTGGGATGGAGAGAGTAGTAAGATACTTTTTCCTACTACATATGTTTATTCAATGTATTGAGTGAGTCTTTTAATTTTGACTAAAAGTGAAATACAACTCAATTTGTAAAACATCTCTTAAAATTTTATTTACAAATGTAATAATTTGTATGAAAATTGGAAATTTTTACAAATGTATAATAATTTGTATAAAATATTCATATATTATAATATATAACTTGTATAATGAGCATAATTTTTTTAAAAAATTATATTTATACAATATAATATTTACGATATAGAAAAATATTTGTTAATGTTTTATCTTAGGTGATGAAGCTCGAGTAACGCCCGATCATGGAACTAGTAATAAGTACTGTAATATAATATATAAAGTGGAGTAACAAAAAATGATTATCTATTATGAATTAATATGAATCTTAAATAAGTATTTTCTTTTTTGTGCGTCTCTCACGGGAAATAACATATACTACTTTGATTGGCTCAATGTGCCTGAAAAATAATATACGGATCTAATCATAATAAAAATAATTAATATGACTAAATACCAAAACTATAAGAATAGTGCATTTACACGGGTGCTAGCTAAGCTAGTTTAATTGTTACACTGAAATATTATGAATCAATTCTAATTAAAAATTGCACATTAATGTTTTTCATTTATTTTATCCTTCGACGAATTCCCAACAATATTCCTCTTATTTTTATTTTTAGAATTCAAATTTTTGATACTTAATCATAAATATTTAAAATGATATAAATAAATATAATATTATAATGACATTTTTGTATTTGCCATCAAAACATATTTTAAAAATTGTTATTTTTTATTAAAAAATTTGAACATGAATGATGAAAAATATGTTCAAATTGTTGCATTCAAAACCGTTCATAAAATAATTGAAAAAAAAAGAACACTATAAAAATACAGTAAATTTTCAATACGTGGATTATACATCCGATGTATTATATCATGATTTAAGTTTTTGAGTTTTGTTTAAAAGTTTACGAGTATTTCTATAAAATTTCGGAGTTTTGTATAAAGTGTTTATAGGTAGTTCAAAAACTTTATAGCAAAACTCAGAAAAACACTAATTTGAGGTAATACATTCGATGTATGTTCATTTTTTTCGTAAATTTTACGTGAAGCCTACATACTACAACAAATTTGTGACAATAGTAAAACTATCTACCTTCTCCTTTCCAACCTTCTCTTACCTTCTCCTCTCACATAAATCATTCATCCCTGACGTGTCCTCGCTTATGACAGTCAGAACTCTCCTTTTGACCCCGAACACTACCTTCAACCTTAGGCCTTTTCCGTGAATTACTAAAGACATAATCATTCTGATTAAAGGTAGAATAAGTCATGCCTTCGGACATACTGTCAACAACATCAGACATTTGCTTCAATACTCTAAGAAAACCTAAGGCCTTAGCAACGGAGGGAAGAGGATCCATAGTAAATATATGGTTGCATACATGCTCGTAGCTACTATTCAGTCCGATAAGTAGCTGAATTAGCTACTATTCACTTGCTCCTTTTGGCATCTCATTAATCCATTCTATATTGCTAATAAATATATCACCAATTTGATTGTGTTAAAAAGATAACATAGAGATAGAGACGTAAAAGTAAAACACATATCGTAATGTTAAGAATTAGATAGATAGATTTCATAGAAGTTGATATCGTATTATTATTTCCTTGTCGTTTCTTATAACATTTGCAACCATATATAGATAAATACGGGATAGTCAAAGGTCACCTTATTAACTACTAGTAATTATGGAGGACATAATTATATGTCCATCCATCTTCATAATACCCTCCCGCAATCGTAACGGTAGTCTAACGGAAGTTACGATTGGAGAGATAATTAACAAACAAAAGGAAAAAAAATGTCATCTTTTTCGCTCGACGGTTTAGAATAGAGAGAATATGACAATAGACAAGTTATACAAGGTTAATTAGCAACCTTTAGAGCTTCAATGCTAAATACATATGCAGTGAAATTGTGATCACTGATCATTACAAAGGGAAGACCAAAGATGTAACTTATGTAAAACAAAGGAAAATAAAATTACGTCACCGGGTGACAGTGCCATGTACAAACTAGTATAACAGGAAAATTATAACAGGAAAATTATAACAGGAAAATAGCAATGAATACAAATGACAATGAATCAAAATGATTGCAAAACAGGGCGTTTGCCAAGCCGCTTAATCTCTCGATCAATTTGGCCAGTAAGCATCAATCCAAACATCTTAAAATCGCATAAGAATGACCATATTGGATGCCCAAATGTCGCCGGAACGTTCCCTTCGACGAAGAAATGGCTATACCAAGCTAGACCATACCCGACAACCGGCACCATAAAGACGAACTTCCAGTTGAAAAACAATGAATACATAAACGTTAAGATCGCAGTAAGCGTGCCAGTGAAATGCCAGCGTCTCGTGGATGGTTTCGAGTGTTGGGTCATGTAAAACGCCCAGAAGTCATCTAAGCTACGGAAATTCATTATCTCTTCCGAATTTACCCCCCTGAAGATTATATACTCGAAGCTAAAAAAGACAGTACAAAATTCAAGCGAAGTGTGAGAAATGTTTTAGGAGGTTTGACTTGCGGAAAAATGAAGAAACCTTGTAATTTATAAACTAGGAATATGGCATCTAAGAGGGTACTGATGATAGGTTTGGTGGGCATACGAGAAGAGTGAGAAGCCAGATTAGGAGTCTAGGACTCCAGGAGGGTAGATATTTTTTTTTTTTGAAAGGAGACAATTATGGACAGCTAGACCTGGCCGACTCAAAGGCTTGGCCCGGTCGGTACGAACCGCCAATCAGACCTCTAATTTTGAGGCTAGGCCTGGCCTGTATGAAACAAGGGCCAGATTTGGGTTGTACTAAGTTACACTCGGACCATTCGAAGCCTGTGATGGACCTAGCGCGACCCACGGCCAGGTCTAAGGACATCACATGTGTTGAAATCTTACTCGACGAACGATACGTTTATTTTTGAAAAAAGACGACATAGATAATTCGAGTTATGATGGTCCCTCCAAGGCTCCAATATTAATTCGAACTTTCATTAACCCTCCAATTTAATCTTAACTATTAACATATTTTTCCAATAATAATTCTCCTTATGGTGTGTTTGGATATAGTTATTTCATTTGGAAATGTAGATTTGATCTAAATTACATGTTTGGAAAAAGTAAAGAATTTGAATTTGGATTTGAACAAAATCCAACTCCCAATCTAATACATGCATAAATTTGGTATTTCCAAATTCATCCCCCAACCCATGTCATTTACAATTTTAGTATTTTACTTTCTAGATTTCAAATGAAGATTTTCAAATGAAATGATGGTTCCAAACACCATCTAAATAAAATTTGAAAATAACCGATTATTTTTTGAGATATTTCACAATATATATATAATACTATTGTGACTTGTGAGACTCTCACTATAAAATTTGCTCTTATACTCTGTATGGTATACCATAAGGATTACAATAAGATGGAAGTAGGGACAAAGGAAAGGAGAGATCGAGAGACGGAGTTGTCATTGTTTGATCACAAAAGAGGTCTCATAATTCAATGAAAATATAATGAGTTGGTCACATCTTTAATTAGTGATCCTAAGAACTCTTTCTCCTTGACCCCTATATGGGAATTTCGAGGGTGTTCGTGATTACCGGCGGTACGTGGATGGTTAATAAGTTTTCGCATGCATTATATTTACGATAGTCGTACATTATTAACTGTATTTAATTAACAAACTAAAGTATTTAACCAATCAAATTACAAAAGGGGTATTAGATATTTAGCTAGAAACCATGCATGCATATCTAAATGCAATCCATGCAATAAAACCTTGTGTCATTACTTCATTTACAATAAGATGGAAGTAGTGAAAACTGACAAGAAAGGGAGATAAGTAAAAGTTAGGGTTCAACATTTTATTGGACTACATAATACCCCCGCAGTATGACTGTATGAGAACCAAAGTTTTAGGGCTATATTTAGGGCTACAAAAAGTACCTCATATTGTAGGACAAGGTGTGGATCACTTTTATATTTTTCCTCGAGTTCCTTGTTTAAGGTCTTTTTTTTTTCGTTTAAGACCAAAATTAAATTTAATTTTTGCTGAATTAAAGTGAAATATGAAAAAAATTATAAATTTATACGTTCAAAACATAATTTTATGAAAGAATTTAATTGAAAAAAAAAATATTTTAGTATCATACGTCATTATCGATCATAATTATTTAAAATAAAATTGTGAAATTTGACGATCTTCCAAATTGTGAAATTTGTAAATTATCAATTGTCAAATTTTATTTTTAGTTAAATTCAAATAAATTCAGTTTAGTTTAACTTTACATTTAAATGTCAAAAAAATACTCTATAGATGTCTTGATGCTCTTCGACAAAAATCAAGTTTAATTAAAACTGACATAAACTTAATCCTAACAATCCTGGCCTATATATATTGTACTCTGTAGACTTTAGGGATAAGCATACGAATATAAGATGGAATTAATTAAGTAGGGACAAGAAAGAAGAGTGAAGTAATCCGTACAAGTTACGGTTGTACATTTATTACATAGCACGGAGTATGAGTGTTAATGTTTTATTAGGGTTACACTTAGCTTTTATTATTCTAATGATAAAAAAGTACATCATATATTATAGATAAAGTTGCCTATGACAACTACGTACAAAACTGCATGGAGATTCATGTTGTCACCAAATCAATGGCCATGGAGCAAGTCTAGTGTTTCTATTTTTGGACATCCTTTTCAAAAATTATTTTGGGATTTGGAGTTGCATTTGAAACACTATAGGACAAGGTGTGGATCACTTTTTATTTTTCTTGATATCCTTGTGACCTTGTTTAAGGTCTTACTCGTTTAGTGCGTTTAAGAACTGAATCAATTAAAATTAATATAAGTGAATAGAGGTAAAGTATGAATAAAATAATTTTATTAGGAAGATCTATACGAAATTAAATCCAAAATGACAAACCCTAAGAAATCAATGTTTCTTCAAACAAACTTTGAAAAAGATCATCGTCTTACAATTTTCAATTAAAAAATTTATAATAAATCAAGGTATATTAAAAATGTATTTAAAATGTACACTTTTTATATATAAAAAATAGTCATAAACAATTCATTGTGTACAAATTACAAGAGCGTCTTTTTTTTATTATAATCCGTAATTTTTTATTTAAATATAGTATTAGATAAGGTATAAAATAACAACAAACAGGTTTTTAATTATTTCTAATAACCAAACAATTTCATAACACGTTCTTCATTTTCAATTTGTGTAGTGCGAGTATTGTCATTTAAAAAAACACAAACTTATTAGTTTTTTCATTTAAAAAATAAGATACATGAAAAATACAAGTATATTTCGCGTTGACTAAAAGCATTAAGATCTCAATTTCAACTACTATTTTTTTTATTATTTATATACTCCGTATCTTACATTGTATCATTATCTAAAATTAAATTTACACCAATTTTTTTTTATCTTAAATTAAATAAGAAAAATAAATAATTTTAAAAACCGTGCATTGCACGAGCTTTCTTGCTAGTACATCTTATTATTTATGAGATTTTTTACAACATATAAACCATGATAAAAATAAATTTATTCTAAATAAGTTTTATTCAACTCATTTTATCTCTATTAATTTTTTTTATCAAGCAAGAAAACGTTCAATTGAGACTAACTAATTAAATATATTAAATCTTATATAAGTATTACGTGTTTGAAATATGATCATACTTCCTTGCTCTCACATTATTCTTTCCATTTTACCGATCTACAATAAGTGGGTAGAAATTTAATTAAAAAATTAAACTATGATGAAGCCATACATTATTCTTTCCATTTTGAATTATTCATTGTCGAAGTTTTGAAATTTGACCCTTAAAACACAAAAGATAAAATGAGAAAAAGACTGAAAAATAAAAAAATAAACATTTATCATTAATAAAGAATATATTTAATAAAACTTAAATGAAGTTGGCTCTACAACAGCAGCCTATATATGAGCCGTTGAAGGAGGAAGTTTGTCATCAATTCTACTCCCTCTATTCTTATCCAAGAATCCTATTTACTTTTGGCACATTTGCCGAGACACATTTTACAATGTTAATATCTAGAGTTATACATTATAAAAAATTATAAAAGTTTGATATTCGTGTTGTACTCATAAATACAAATCAAACAAGATCCTACCTGACTATATTTGTACTTCTATATTGCAAGAAATTTCAAAAATTTTCTAGCTTAATTAATAGTGTCAAAAAAGGAAATGGACTCTTGGATATGAATGGAGGGAGTAATTCTTATTCTTATTTATTTTAAATCTACCTCTTTATCATTATTTCTTCTTGTTATTTTCTTACAAAGTGATTGCAATCTTCACATTTTAACTAAGCCTTCCTAGGATTGTTAATTGAGTTAGAGACTTTTATAATTGCATTTTTTTCCACATATATTGCATGCTTGATCAACTCTTTCAATTGGTAAGTTTTTCCAAGAAGATGAAGTTGACATAATGTTAAAATT
>JAUEKU010180086.1:0-10420 GCA_032274805.1 Gypsophila paniculata | reverse complement strand
TAAAAATTGTTATTAATTTGTTATTTAATAACAAATTTGTATATATCGAGTTAGCTATTAGATTTTTTTTTGGTGTCTAGAATGGGGTAAGGGAGGGAAGGGGAGAGGAGAGGAAATGGTCCTCGCTTGTATGGCAATGAGGCAAGTTGTTGAGCAAGTCAGTGATTAGATCAAATTGTTAGAATGATTTTTGACCACTATCAATGTAGATTCAATTGTTTTCAATAGTTTTTTTCTCAATCTAATTGTAATAAGACCAAAAAAATTGATTTTAGACATTATTTTTCTAAAATCTTAGAAGTTAGTCCATTTATTTCACTCACCAAACTACAAAAGAATTTATGCAAACCGTACGAAATAATAAATGTTGAAAGCTAAAGTATATAATGGTCATTTCAATTTATACATTCCAATTTCGAAAATTGAAAGTGATCTATTTTTTAAAATCAAAATTTTATTTTCACGTTATTATACACGTTTGATTAAAACTGTACTTACAAGAAAATAAAAGTATATATATAATATGTGTATAATTAAGGGTATAATGAATATCTTATTGTTAAAATTAATAATTGAAAATGAGACGGAACGAATTATATTCTGAAGAGTTAGTCTCTTGTGAGACCGTTGTACGTCGCACAACGGTCTTTTGTGATTGGTTTATACCTCATTTATTGTTAGCTGTTAATGAGGTGTAAACCAATCAAGAGATCGTTGTTTGAAAAATAAGCGAGCGAAATGCCGAGTAATTCATTTGACACGTGTAAAGATAGGTAACCACAATCTATAGTCTCATAGACCTACCAAAATTATGGTAGAAGTTAGTTGAAGAGTTACGACCACTTAGACGAGTGGTGAAATTAAAAAGACATAACTCAAAAATGTTGTTCCTGTGATTTGGACCAATGTGTGATGCACATGTAGTAATCCTGATCTAGAAGAATTTGGTTCTATAGGTTTTATGCGACTACTAATCGATTAGTATATGTTTGGTTCTTTTACAGCATTGTGATTCCTTTTCTTTTGGTTATTAGCTAAAGGTCACTAAATTCCACGTGGAGGGGGCTCAATTACTTGATATGATTATGACCCTCAATTCATACTAACCCGATCGATTTAATAATAATCCACTAAATTCATAATAATCCGATTGATTTAGTAATAATCCAAATGAGACGTTACGTTGTTTGAATTTTGTATTTAGGTTTTATTTTGTGTGAGAGTTTAAGGCGGAACAATAATGCATCAATCGCATTTACATAGAATTAATGATGATTCATGAATTGTTAGATTTGGAACAATTAGCTTGTCCAATTTGAAACAATTAACTTGTCGAAGGGTAAGGAACAATTAGCTTGTTGAATTTGAAACAACTTGAAGTTTTTCATTCAATATAATAACTTTTTTCTATTATAATCAAATTCAACATCAATCCTAAAACAAAGTTTCAATTAATTTGGATAAAAGGAATTAGTTTTGAATTACCAAATAAGTTAAGCAAAGAGACAAAAACCAATTCCATAAACTTGAAGGGGGAAGTTTTGCAAAGAAATGGAATACAGAGTATGAGGGAGCGGGAGGTAGTGTTAAGAAGTTTTCAAATAGGATGGTAAAATGGTAAAAAAATTACGTCAAATTTAGAAAATAACAAACGGCAAATACTAACGTAATAAAAAATGGTAGGAATAAGATAGTAATCTCAGAAATTATAAGGCAATAAATGTCAGATAGATTTTAAGTTTTTTTTTTTTTTGGTCAAATGTGAATTTCATTAATCAATCTCAAATATCCGACCATACAACATTCATTTTTCCATCCACATTACAATTTCATATCAGACTAGAATGAAACATTAATATATCACAATAGTCTAAGGGACTTCAACCATTCTTTGTCATGACTTGGTATCTTCAAAGCACTCCTTTGAACCCTCTCCTTGACATACCAAAAGACCTTTTGAAACACCAACTTTGGAGAAGTTACTCGTTGGTGCACCCTGCACTCATTCCTTGCCATCCATACATTGTAATAGAGCCCTGCTACACTAGCCATTAGCACCTGCCTACCCAAAGCACTCCATCTCCTAATCCTGCTGCAGTAGTACCAAGTCTCAACAAGCGGAATTTGCAAAGCAAGCCAATGCTCCAGCCACTTCATACACTGCATACTGAATGGGCAGAGGAAGAAGAGGTGATTTACAGTCTCCTCCTCTTCAGCACAAAGGTAGCATGTTCTATCATCCACATTCAGAAATTTAGCCACTCTATCCTTTGTTAGCAACCTCCCTTGCATGCCTAGCCAACAAATAAAGCTATGTTTGGGAGTATTATACCTATTCCAGACAAACTTATGCCACTGCTGCCTGGCCTGATCCCCCATGAGCCATTGATAGCCTGCTGCAACTGTGTACTCTGAGTTACTTCCCCACTGCTTGACCTGGTAGCCATCTCTGAGCTTCTCCCTAACCAGACATACCTTCCTCCAGCTCCAACTGGAATTTATGGGAGGGGTATAGCTCCACCATTCCATCCCCCTTAAGTAAATGTGGTTAACCCACTTGATCCAGAGGTGATCTGCCTTGGAATGAATCCACCAGACATACTTACCCAAAGCTGCAAGGTTCCAACTTCTGATGTCTTGTAAGCCCAAACCACCATACTCCTTCTCCTGGCACACACTTTTCCAAGCCACAGGGGGAACTTTACTATATGAGTCACTACCCTCCCATAAGTAGTTCCTACAAATCGATTCAATATCCTTAAGGACAGCAGTAGGCAAGATAAAAATGCTAGCCCAATAAGAATGCAAGGTCATGAGGACAGATTTCACCAAAGTTAATCTCCCTGCATAAGAAAGCTTTTTGGAACCCCAGGACTTAATTCTGGCCACAATCTTCTCCACTAAGACTTTGCACTCAAGGATGCCAAGCTTCTTATAGGAAATTGGTACCCCCAAATATTTGAAAGGCACTCTACCTCTGCCCATGCCAGTAGCTCCCAGAAAAGTGCCAATGATATCATCAGGAACTCCATTAAAAAAACAAGAGGATTTAGCCACATTCATCCTGAGCCCAGAACAGGCTGAAAAGGTCAAGAAAGCTCTGTATAGCAGCACCATGGATGGGAGATGGCCTTTGCAAAACATGAGTAGGTCATCAGCAAAACAAAGGTGGTTAAGTTTCACTTCTTTACACAGTGGGTGATATCTAAATTCCTTTTGTTGCCCCACCACATTCAGAATCCTGCTCAGGAAATCCATACACAGAACAAAGAGAAGGGGGGAAAGAGGGTCCCCCTGCCTCAATCCCCTCTTGCCTTTGAAATAACCAAACACATTCCCATTCAAGTTCAAAGAATACCATGGAGATGTTACACAAACCATGACCATGCCAACAAAGGAATCAGGAAACCCCAGCCCCCTCATAAGCTCCTCAAGAAAGGCCCATTCCACAGTGTCATAAGCTTTCCTCAGGTCTATTTTGAACATGACTCTGGGTGAGCATGACTTCCTATTATACATCCTCACAAGGTCTTGACAAATGAGTATATTGTCCATGATGGACCTCCCCTTAATGAATGCACTTTGATTCTCATTTAGAAGCTCAGGGAGAACCAGTGACAGCCTATTGCATAGAAGTTTAGATATAACCTTATAGAGGACATTGCAACAAGCAATGGGTCTAAATTCTAGCACACTTTTGGGGTTCTCAACCTTAGGAATTAAGGTAATAATGGTGGCATTGAGCTGTTGAAGTAACTGACCAGTTCTAAAGAATTCCAGAACTGCATCAATTACATCTGGGCCAACAATGTGCCAGCACTCCTTGAAGAACAAACTTGAGAACCCATCAGGCCCCGGGGCTTTATCATTTGGTATTGAGAACATGGCCTCCCTAATTTCCTCTCCAGTAACAGTCCTCATTAAGGCTGCCCTCTGTTGGTCAGTCACCATCTTAGCACTCCTAAGAGTAGCCAGGTGCACTGGCTGTGTAGCAGTAGCAGAGCCCAGCAGCCCCTGATAGAAGTCCAAAAAAGCCTCCTCTATAGATTGACTGTCTGTACACATCTGCCCCTCAGTATCTTTAATCTCTATCACCTTATTATAACACCTTCTAGCTTTAATGGCATTATGAAAATACTGACTATTCTCATCAGCATTAGCCACCCATTCCACCTTAGCCTTTTGTTGCAAGAAACTCCTTCTAGCCTTCTCCAAAATTGCATATGCTCCAGCTGCTTCCTTTTCTAAATTGGCCAATTGAGCATTTGAAGGATCCACATCCAACTTTTGTTGTAAATCCCGTAGCAGGTTTTGGGCAATGATAGCCTTAGTCTCAATATCAGAAAACAGTTTCTTGTTAAGATCCTTCAAAGGCCCTTTCAACATTTTCAGCTTCTTGATCAATCTGAACATGGCAGTACCTCTAACCTCCTCTAACCAGACATTGGCAACAACCCCTTGAAACTCAGACACTCCTGTCCACATATTGTAAAATTTAAAAGGAGCAGGCCTCCTACATTCCCCCTTATCCAATTGAATCAGACATGGACAATGATCAAACAATCCCTCAGCTAGGTAATTAGCAAAAGAATTGGGAAACATCATAGACCACTCCACATTTACCAAAGCCCTATCTATTTTTGTCATAACTCTTTTGCCCCCTTCCTGCTTATTAGACCAGGTGAAGAACTTCCCAACAGCCTTTATGTCCTGCAATTCACAGTCAAAAACACACCTCTGAAACTCCCTCAACTCAAAATAATGCACTGGTGCCCCTACTCTCTCATGAGGCAAAAGAATATTATTGAAATCCCCTACTACCAGCCAGGGTCTATTACTTCTGAGTCTTCTAAGATCCTCCCAAAGTGCCCCTCTCCTTGCCAACTCATTAAATCCATACACCACAGTGAAATTGAACTGTTTACCAGTGCCATTATCTTGGCACAGACAATGAATTACTTGCTCACTCATGTGACTAATCTGCACATAGTATAATTTTGGCTTCCACATAATCCAAATTCTCCCCCCACTATGACATGAGCTATTAGTTGTAATAGCCCAATTACTACAAAAATTAGCTCCTACCTTATTCAATGACCAAGGTCTCACCCTAGTCTCAAGCAAGCCACACAATCCCACTTTATTTTGATGAAGAAGATAGGCAATCTCCTTTTGCTTGTGAGGATTGTTGAGGCCCCTCACATTCCACACCCATATGTTAGCCATTGCCACCCCCAGGGTCAGGTCCCTGTTTAGTGACAGTAACTTGAATTGCTCGATTCAGAACTTCCAAGAAAGAAGGTGGTGAGTCAGGGATAACCCTAGATGGTCCAGGTGTATCCAATCCCATCCCCACTGAAAACACCCTCTCCTCAAGTACCTCTTTCCCCTTCTCCTTGGTAACCACAGGAGAGCCCCCAGAGAGAGCCACAGGTTCAACCCCAGGAATCACAGGACCAACAGGAGGAACCATAGCACCAGGGCCCTGTACCTTCCTCCAGACAGCAGGTGCCTTAGTAACTTTCTTCCTACACTGCTTCTCTTCATGCCCATAGTTCTTACAAGACTTGCACATCACTGGTTTCCACTCAAATTCAACCTTAACCTCCTGAATATGCCCCTTCTCATCCTCAAATTGGACATACTCAGGCAATTGGGAGTCCACCTGCACTTCCACCATGACCCGGGCATACCCCAACCTAGTCTTCATAGTGGTAGCCACATCACATTTAACAAACTCTCCAACCAACCCAGCAATCTTACTCAGGCATCCCTCACCCCAAAACCTCAGGTCCAAATTATGAAGCCGCACCCAGGTAGGGACCACCTTAACATCCACCTTACACAATTTCAACTCAGGGGTCCATGGCCGAATGATAACAGGTTTATTATCAAACAGCTGGTGCCCTAGTTGCAAAACCTCAGAATGTGTTTCTTTACTTGCAAAATGAACCAGAAATACGCCATTAGGTAAGAATGAGACCTTGTCATACTCAAACTTACCCCAAACTCGCTTCACAAACCCCGTCAATACCTCCCATGGAGGATTGGCCCCCATCACAAAACAGACAATAGATGTAGACCAATAATCTACTTCACTTTGCACATCTTCACATGTAAGTTTCAATCGAATTGCAGGAGAAGAAGTACTTACCAATCGCGGACCCCCAACCGGTATCCACCCATCATTAACCCCAGCCTCCAGTGCACCTTCCGGGACACTAAGGGCGTCTAGATCCAATGGTTGCATCGGAGGTTGAGTCCCCGTAATCGGAACCCTATCAGGGCCCCCATTCAATTCCGTCATCTGTTTGCCAGTATTAGTATTTTTGTGAGTATTAGAGTTAGTATTGTGCGTATTACTTGAGGATTTAGTATTATTATTATTAGTAGATGTGTTTACATTCTTAGACGAAGGAGTTTTAGGATTGAAGACGATTTTCCTTTTCCGTGCCATTGCTACGAAGAGGAAAAAACAGACATGAAAAAAAGAATCTCAGACCATCTCTCTCTAGATTCTCTCTCTAAAACTCCAGTCAAATTTTTGAGGGAGTATTATTTTTTTATTATTATTATTATTATTATTATTATTATTATTATTGTTGTTGTTGTTGTTGTTGTTGTTGTTGTTGTTGTTGTTGTTGTTGTTGTTGTTGCCACTACTACTTTTAAAAAAATTATGATAATAGTGATTACATAAAAATATGAAATAATGGAGTTGAGCTGAACTTATTAGAGCTGAGCTGAACTTATTGGAGCTGAGCTGAACTTATTAAAGCTGAGCTGAACTGAAACGAGCTTATATTAAGCTGGAAATAACATGGCCTTACCCTAATTTTTCATGTCCATGTGTTAGAAAATTTTAAGACGTATCTGTTGGACGTTGATGTAGAGTAGATTTACATGGTGGGGAAGGATTACTCAGTGTCACAACTATTTTTAGAGCAAACCAACACAAAACATGCAACCTCCACAAGTGACCGATAACAATTACTTGTATGAGTTGTATCACACAAATTCTCATTCTTCGAACGGATCAATATAATAACTCATTTATATAGATAGAATATACATTTTGATATTTTCTAAATATTTCATTTTTATCTTATTTAATATTTAAACCGTTTTAACCTTAAAACGGATATATCCATCATAAGAGAGACTTACACGTTGTAACTCGATGAAACTAATTAGCTTGTTATTCCGTACCAAACTTTTTCTTCAAATCATTTTTAAAAGTTGTGGCCGACAATTTTTTCAAAGCATCAACATATGATCATAAAGGTGAGTTATAAACTTGCCGCAGACGTCGTATAAGAAAAAAAAACACTAAAATCAATCCCTTCTTTTTGGTGTTTGGACATTAGTCTCAAATCACAATACATACATTGTATTTGACGCGTATATTTTAATTTATAATAGATACTGTACATCGTTTGAAAAAACGTACAAATTGATATCAGCTCTTACCACTTGAACTAATCTTTGTTCTCATTTCATTAGTATTTAAAAAATACTCCATACAAAACATTATAAGCTACTCCGTATACTAGGATAAATTTAGGATAATTCCAATGATACCTCATGTTTAATTTGTCACTTTGTCCATGATATTTGATCCCTCTTTTTGAGTTGAAAAGTTTTTATTGACTATATAACTTGTAGCAAAGAATTCAGAAATTGGCAAACGTTTTTTTTTTCAATATAGTAATTAACCATGGAAATTGACTATATAACTCCATATATCGTAAAGACGATCAATTTAAAGACCAAATTAGTCATTTTCTGAGCCTGTTATCAGGAGATACGGTCAGTCAACGTTTTCTTTTCCATGATTGAATAAACTCTGATTGACCGAAATTATAGTTATAAATTCAGAATATATATGATGATTCTTTTTAGGAAAAATTTGTAATAACTTCCTTATAAATACAATTTTTCTAAAATTACTCCCTTATATAATTTTTTTTAAATTACTCCCTTTTAAGACACTTTTAATCTAAAATTGCTCCCAAAGTTGATTTTCGGCCAACCAAAAATGGAATATTTCGGTCCATTTGAACATGTTTTTTAGGGATTTAGAAGTATATTAATTTAAGAACTTCGTAAACATGTTCAAATGGACCCACTTTTGTTTGACCGAAAATAAAATTTGGAAATAATTTTAGATAAAAGTGTTTTAAAAGGGAGTAATTTAAAAAAAAATTATGTAAGGGAGTAATTTTTATAAAAAGTGTATTTATAAGAGAGTAATTATAAATTTCCCCTTTTTAAAATGACAAAGCTAATAAGTTTGTGTGTTTTTTTAAATGACACTACTTGCACTACACAATATGAAAATAAAGAGCATGTTATGAAATTGTTTGGTTATTAAAATTATTAATAACTTGTTGTATGCATCATTTTTTTACATATTTTGATGTATTTAAATAAAATCTACGGATTATAATGAAGCTAAACTCTAAATTCGTGTATGTGTTATTTTTAATGACATAATTCCTCTAATATGTCGATGTTAAATTTTAGTTAATCAATAAATACATGGAATTCTACTAATCGAAAGTTATTTATGTCATTGTGAATATCAAAAATCTATTTAATTTCGTTCTCTCGAATTCAAATCAATCTACTCATGAAGTCGTGCAAATATTTTTAGGTCGAAAAAATGTGACAAACTTATAATCGTATATAAAACTTCGTCTTAAAATTTATAATCAGTTTTATATCCATATTAAAAAGTGTGTTTATAGGCAAATAATGAAACATTATCAAATGCAAATCATATACACATGCTGATAAATCATGATCAAAGATCCGTCGCATCTTGACCAATGATGTCAATGTTTAATTTCAGAGAATAGACATAACAGTTACAATTCTTAGCTTACGTTGTAGATCTATCCTATACATGTTATAAGTAATTAAATGCACATGATATATTCCATGTAGTATTAATGCTTTATATTATGAAATTATGTAAATATTCTTTAATTTGAATTTTATAAATAGTTATAATTTCTTCAATCAAAACGAAATTACCTATTTTTTATTTATTTTGTTAATAAAGGTCTTATATAAGAATGTTTCACACTATGTTCCCGAACCCACGGGTGAAATAATTCGGACTAGAAGGAGTAACTATTTTTATTAATATGTTACCAATTATTGCTTCTAATAATCAATTTTTAATATTTTGTAATACTTTTACTTGAAATCATATAATTGCATTTCTATTGCACTTGTGATATTGTCAAGTTATTCTTATTGGATTATGTTTTTTTGCCACTATATTAAATCATGTTATGCATTTAATTGTGATGTCTATCATATGTTTTGTCTGACATAACTAAATTGTAATTTATGATTTTAACAGATTATTACGTAAATACATAGCAAAAATATAAAATTTACTCTACGATGAATTGATATAACTCCTACATTTTATAGGGGTATATAAATTGCATAGTTTATCGGAAAATAGGAGTTTTATTTGTGATTTGGATGGGAGTTGATATAAAGTTATAAAAAAGAACTTGTACATTAAGCTCGAGTTAAAACTTGTACATCAAAATTAAAATTTAATTTGACCATAATACAACATTAATATTCATTGATGCGATATGAGATATGTGATACGATGATGAGATGAGATACCACTTTGTAACATTAATCTTTTATAATAAGGATTTTATAAAGGAGATGATATAATAAGGTATTTATATATAATAAAGTGACTTTTAACTAATATTAAATTAGGATTGATTATTTATAAACTTAACAGGATTAAGAAAAATAGTATACAATTTATAAATGTAATAAAAATAGGATTGAAAAAAAATATTATAATTTATAAAACTAATGAAAATAGGATTGTAAAAAATTTAATATGAAAAATTTTAAAAAAATTAATAATAATAATCCTAAAATTGTTGGACTCTCCCACGTCGCTCTAAAAAACTCGGAATTATTAATATATATTGATGACTAGTAAGAAAGTTCGTGCGATGCACGGTTTTTAAAAATATTATTCTTTTTATTTAGTTTTAGATAATTTTTTAGTGGAATTTTAGTTTTAGATAATGATACAATGTAAGATACGGAGTATATAATAAATACAAAAATAGTAGTTGAGATTGAGATCATAGTGCATTTAACTAACGCGAAATATACTTGCATTATTCAAGCATCTTATTTTTTTAAATGACAAAGATAATAAGTTTGCATTTTTTTAAAGACAATACTCGCATTATGAAATTGTTTGGTTATAAAAATCATTAATAACCCGCTTTTGGTTATTTTATACATATTTTGATATATTTAAAGGGTTTTTTGTGAATGCCTACCTTTGTTTATGCTCATTTTAATTTTTCCTACCTTTTATAAAAAATTTTGTTGACCCATACCTTATATTTCTAAAACG
>JAUEKU010180066.1:0-10422 GCA_032274805.1 Gypsophila paniculata | reverse complement strand
GCATAATGTGCTCACTGAGTTTGAACCAGTCTCTTACACACAGGTTAAGGATTCCCTTGGTTGGGTTCAGGCTATGGCCTTAGAGTTACAAGCTCTTGAGAATAATCACACTTGGGAATTAACTGATCTACGTACCACCAGGTCAGAAAGCCATTGGCTCCAAATGGGTTTACAAGAGCAAGCATAAGGCAGATGGTACAGTGGAGAGATTGAAGGCTAGGTTAGTAGCTAAAGGTTATAACCAAGTCAAGGACAAAGATTATAAACACACTTATTCTCCTGTGGCAAAATTTGCAACAGTTAGAACCTTACTTGCTCTGTCCTCTATCAAAGGGTGGCACCTACATCAATTGGATACTAATAATGCTTTTCTACATGGTTTTTTGGATGAGGAAGTGTATATGACACCTCCAGAGGGTTATACTCAAACCAAGCCTGGGCAAGTATGTAGGCTTAAACGATCCCTTTATGGTCTCAAACAAGCATCCAGGCAGTGGAATCTTGAACTCACTAAGCACTTACAGAATGCAGGCTTTACACAGTCCAAATCTGATTACTCTCTGTTTGTAAAACACAATATACTCACTGACTCTTTCTTAGTGGCCTTGGTTTATGTTGATGATGTGTTACTCATTGGCAATAATGAGTCTGATATTGCAGTTGTCAAACATGACTTGGATACAGTATTCACAATCAAAGATCTAGGCCATGTGAGATATTTTCTTGGACTGGAAGTGGCCCGGAATGACACATGGATTTTGGTTAATCAAAGGAAGTATGTGCTGGATATATTGTAGGACCTGAATATGCTGAATTGCTCCACAAATCCCTTCCCAATGGTCAAAGGGCAGAAGCTTAGTCCTGAACATGGTGAACTTCTGTCAGACCCTGAAACTTATCGAAGAATTGTGGGTAAACTGCTGTATTTGACACTTACAGGACCTGACATAATGTATAGTGTTCAGCACTTGAGTCAGTTTTTGGCTTCACCTCGGTTACCACATTACCAGGCAGCTCTTCATGTGATTAAATACCTGAAAGGTAATGTGAATCTTGGTCTTTTTTACTCATCAGATGCTCCTCTTACAGTTTCTGCCTTCAGTGATGCAGATTGGGGCCAATGTGCATTCACGTCCCGTTCACATAGTGGTTATTGTGTCTTTTTAAGCCATTCCTTAGTGTCTTGGAAGACAAAGAAGCAACGGACTGTTAGCAAGAGTTCGGCAGAGGCTGAGTATCGTAGTATGTTGTATACTACATCTGAAATTATATGGGTGCAACACTTACTGACAGATTTGGGAGTCTCTGTTCCCGTGCCAATTCCGTTGTTTTGTGACAATATAATAAAGCTGCACAACATATAGCTCATAATCCCGTTTTCCATGAGAGAACGAAGCACTTGGACATCGATTGTCACTTTGTTCGTGATAAGCTGTCAGAAGGCCTCATCTTACCTCAACATGTGCGCTCCAGCTTACAACTCGGCGATATCATGACAAAAGCCTTGGGTGCACAACAACATCAGTTTCTCGCTTCCAAGCTTGGTTTGGTACGCGTTGAAGACGACCAAGCTTGAAGGGGGAATGTGAGAATTAGTTACTAGTTAAGTTAGTCATTTCCACTAAAAGAGAGTTTGTTACATAGTTGTATATACATGTATATATATAGACATTGTAAATACATTGAAAAAAAAAATACACATACATTCTATTTACTTCTCTCTCTACTAAACTCTATCTCTCTTCTAACAAATTCTCTACTAAACTCTCTCTCTCTCTCTCTCTCTCTCTTCTAACATATTCTAAATGAAATTTTACATCATAAATACATGAACCATTTTTTACATAATCTGAAGTTCGTGCTATGTCTTTTGACAAAGTAATGAATTTAAGTGAATTGAGAAATTATTGTAATAATTTGTTGCCATATTCCTTGTCCCAAAAAAGGCCAAGGCTATAATATGTATTTTGGTGATGTTTGATCGTGTCCAAAATATTCTCCAGGTTGATATGTATCTTAGAGATCATTCACAGTTTGATAACCGAGATACTTAAAAGAACTAGTTCATCAAAGAATAAATTTTAATTCAAATATTTGGGCATTACTCTAAACATTGTCAAGCTCAAAGCCAATAAGTTCGCTTAATTTATTAGCAACCTTGGAAGAATCCTGTAATATTAGTCATCTCAGTTGTCCTTTTATGTAGATAAGATATGGTTAATAACTTTTGTAATCTACAGCATCGAGATATTTTGAGTATAAATTTATTTATTTCTACAGACTGCTTAAGAGGTTTAAGTAGTAATGTAACTTTTGTAGGAGTTGAAAGATTTCTTGTTCGAAAATTTCCTACGTAAACCTCCTTATTCAAAGGTAAATTAATCTAAATCTAGTTGCCCTTTAGGCATGGACCAAAAGAATGTAAGACTGCACATATGAGGCAGAATTATCCCTACAATGTCCTTGACGACGTCACGTTTTCTCAGATTTATAGTTCGGTTCAGAAGGGTGCACCGATTGTCATAATTGGATAAGAGGGAATATGCCTAAGATATAGATTGAGTTGGATGCAACATAGAATAATAACTAGAAAGCGATCGTTAGCTGGGTCTTGCTCATAGATGGTAAAAGGTATTTCTTCTGGAAGGTTGTCTTTTTCAAATACAGGTTGAAACTATTGGTTTAAAAGACACTCTCTCTTGAATACGGTTTCTTGGCTTTTTCCATTTGACTATTTATATTGATTGCTTTTAGCTAATCTTGTAGAACAGATATAGCCTTCTTCAATTGGTGAAACTTCGTTAATGATATCCTTTAGATCTCTTCTAATTTTATTGTTATTTAATAATTTAATACTTGCCTAGATATCTAAAAAAAAAGAAGTTTAAAATATTGCAAAATGGAGTTTAGCTTTACAAATGGGCAGCAACTAGGTTGATATATTTGATTTTAATATGGAAAAAAAATTTTTAAGAGCTAACTTATTGCCTTAGAAGTGAACGCAAATTGGTATAAATGATCTTATTTTGTAAGATTTTCATACTTGGTGTTTCGGGTAAAAACTGATGCTTTGTACTCGAGACAATGAATTACGTTGAATGGCGGAATATATGTTGGTGTCCGCAGCCTTCTCCCTGCACGTGTAACAAATCTAGCCTCGGGGGGACCGAGGAAACCTCCTCCAATGCTTAAGTTAGCAATTAATCGAGTTGTAAGTGCTAGAGAGATAAGTGACGTTTTTTTAGAGAGCTAAACTTACTTGTAAATGAATATATGGTCTCATATATATAGAGGACTACACATTTATCGTGTAGTGTTCTGGTTGTTTTTGTCGTTTTGTGCCAGCTGTTGCTGGCCGTTACTCCATGGTCCGCCGGGTCTTGGCCGGTGGTCACGGATGCCCTCGTTGGCTCTCTCTGATCATCTGCCCTTGGCAAGGGTGACGGAGGCCGTTGCTTGCTTCATTGGTATTCTTGCCTTTGGCAGTCATTGCTATCCGCCGGCCACTGGATGATCGGCGCTCGTTTCTTTCTTTATATTGTCAGTTCGACAATCCTCATCGCCATTCGATGACATGTCCTTTTGTCGGTCAAGCATATGGCCGCCGGCGGAACGTGCCCCATCACTTGGTATTTAACCCAAGTCTATTATTACTTTCTCTTATGACATCATCCATATACTTTATACACCCAAATCAAGATGACACGGATGAACATTTTCTAATTATGTGAAAGTACAAGCTCTCCAAAAAAAAATTCATTTTTTCTAATTCCTAGTCCATTTAATTTAAGAGTGTTTATGTACTCTCGTATTCTTTGGAAAACAATAAAATTCTTGGTCTGGTAATTATTAAAACATTTGTCATTCCAAAAATGATATTGGTAACTAGACCATTAGCCACTACGTGAATCTCATACGTTATGAACGATGCAAATGTCCTATCAAGACAAGATTTTCAATTTGTCTAGCATCTTATATTTCTTGTCTAGTATGAAAAGATTTACTCATGTCGAAAGGATAATTCATTCTATTTTGATCGACATAAGTAGGTAGGACAATATAATTAAACTTGCATCTGAACTAAAACTGTATGTAACAATCGATCCAAACTCATTTTTTCAAAATCTAAACTCAAATCCACTCTTAAAAACCGATCTCTTTAGTGGTGATCATTTCCAAATCCAAACTTGACTCAATCCAAAATTCTTATGTTTTAAGGAGTATTAGACTCCATAAAACTATCAAATTGGAGATTGAATTTAAGTTGAATTTTGGACTAGGTTTTGTATTGGATTTTCTAACGGATTCGGATTCGGATTTGGATACAAAATATATGTATTAGACCGATTCCAAATTTGGATTTTAGAGTTTGTTATAAATTTGAATAAGGTATTGATATGGCGGAATGATCTATTAAAAGAAACGGATTGATTTTGGATCATGTCTGACCCAATGTGAACTTCATTTTCAACGATAGGATCTGTATTAGGTATTTGAAAGATGTTGACCTCCGTGCCACCAAATTTGTGCAATCCACCTTTTAACCAGCTCTTCTTGTCCTCAATACAAGGAAAGTTACACTTGGTCTTCTATTTTATTAGACCTTGTTTAGATGCCAAAGTACGATTTACCATAACCACACGATATAAATTATCTTTGATATATTGGACAACATTGTTATAAACGACAGTTCAGACATACGGCAATGAAGTCTCCAACATATAAGCTAGCATAGTTTGAGAATCATGTACATAGCTAACAAGCATTGGTGATCCAAAAGGACTCATAATTCTCCCATGATTTTGATATATATTTCGACTTGTAGGAACGAAAAATTAAAAGTAATGAAGCGAAAATTGACTACATCATATATACTGACCCCATGATTTTATATATTTGTTTATTTTGTATTGTTAGAATTTGTTATTGTAAGTTTCTTTACTTTTTTTGTGATTTACCATATATGATCATTTTAGAATTGTTAAAGGTAAGTTTTTATGTCATAAAATTGACGACAATTTGACTAATTATGTCGAATCAATAATGATAATTTGTAACCTATAAGGTATAAGTTAGAAACAGTGCAGCAACCCCCAACGTAATTTCTTTCGCTTAAGAAGACGATGGACAAGAAGAAGTAAGAAGAAACCTTGATTTAAGACAAGAATTAAAGATTATATTATCAATTGAAAGACAAGATAAATTAGAAACTACTACATAATAAGGTTATTGTTTTCAAAATATATACTATCTAATTAATACTCCATTCATTTTATTTGCAGCGGTTCGCAGATCCAAACATAAGCTAAGTTAAAAAGGTAACTAAATAATAAATTATCTATAAATTTAATGAGTTGATTATATTAAATTGAATGATTTTCTATGTATATATGGGGTTATGTAAAGTCATCAATTTAATATTAAGTTTTCTTTCTCTTTCATTTTTAACGCTCAAATCCATATTTTTGAGCGATTTTACAAGTATTATTAGAATCAGAGTTTAAACCAAGTTTTCTCTATTATACCTATTTTCTCTCATATTTATCTATTAATTTCTTATTTTACTCTTACTTAATTACTCAAATGAGCAATTTATCCTGTATTTTACTCATTTAAACAATCCATAATTTGAGAGCCTTTCTATGATCACTTTGCATGCTACAATCATTCATATGATTGTGATACAAACTAACGATAAATTAATAGCCCGCTCTTTTGTTAGGACTGGGAAAAGTATATTGAGTCCAAATTTTAACCCACATCCAGATGTGAGAGTTACACATTGATAGTGAAAGAAAGAAAAGTTCATTTATAAGGCAAGGAGATATTACTCTCATTACCAATTGATTTTGGGATGAAATCTTGGGCTTGTAAATGTGGATTCACATTCTTGCACTTGCTTGCTCGAGTCTTGGTTTCACATAGTATCATAGCCCATGGTAATATCGTGGGTCTCTTAATGCAAAAAAGCTGGGTCTTTTCACTGATTTCACTGGTTCATGTCATGCAAGGCTTATCTGATTCCAGATATGCCACGGAGAAGAATTATGGGCTCTAGTATAAGGCTTCTCTAGTTCGTCTAAATGGGGAGTGTGAAGAATATTAACCCACACCCGCATGCGAGTCTCACGTTGATAGTGGAGGAAAGAAATGTTCACTTTATAAGGCAATAGGCTACTCCTCCCATTACCAATTGGTTTTGGGATATAATCCTCTTAGGCTTGTAAATGTGGACTCATTTTCCTCCGCTTGCATGCTGCCCAAGTTTCGATTTCACAAAGTGGATTTATCTCAAGTTACAACTAATCAATATCCCTCATACTAATCATGGCTCTTTAGATTAGAAAATTATGATTTGCTTGCACATAAAACATGGCCAATTTATTTTGACTTTTCCATGGCAAATACAAACTCTTATTCAATATATCTTGAAAATGACAAGTACATGAAACTTGGCAATACACTCGGTATTTAGCAAGTTAATATCCGAGAAAGTTGCAAGACATCGTATTTCCACTTTTATGGGTAAAATTCAAACTTATAAAAGCTATACCTCTGTTTGCCTTTTGCGTTTCAAGGATGCTTGAGTCAACTCCTCGTGAGGGGTAATTTCCTGTAATAAATTTAACAGTAGATTTACATATTTTATACGGAGTAGATTACTTAAAAGATTCGACATGACACACATTTCATCAAGGCGCCAAAATAAGTATTTCCTTAGTAATATAATTATGATCTAGATTTTTTGCCTTTTCATAGATAACATATTAAATTGAATTTTCCTCTACAACCAACGATTGAGTCTAATCTAATATTTTTTGACCTGTTGCAAGACTATCTTCAATGGTAAACTTCGTTTAGACATAGGTTTTTATAAATTTTAAAACATAAATAAAATTTCAAATTATTGATATAGTTAAGAAATATTTTTACGACACACATATATTATCAAGCCTGCCAAAGAAATATTTTCTCAACAAACTCTTTCTTTTTCCTATTAATGACAAACATGATACCTATATTTATTTTAATTTATACTTTGCAACAAAATAAATTTAGGTATACCTTATCGAGAGTTTTCTCCTCAACGGATGAATGAGTATTTTCTTGTGCTTTTTCATCTGTTACTAAATGATCATCGACAGCCAACTTCTCATTAGAAACATTATCCTGTAAATAGTTTGATAATTAATGAGACAATCTTAATGCTAAGTAGTTTGATATGAGTAATTATTACTACACACATTTCATTAATTATGTCAAACAAAGAATTTCCTACGCAAAATGATTTGTTGTTTTGGCTATATTATTTAACTCTAAACTTGTTAAAAATGATTACCATTTAATGAATTATACCTATACTAGACATATGTCTAAGTTAATTATTAACATTTAAATTTTTATACAAGAACAAATGCAAGAAATAAAGAAGTATAGAAATAAGTACAGAGTAACTTAATACACAAAAGTCATTATAACATGCTAACTTATATGTATATATTATATTGAATTTTTATAAGAGTTAATTTTATCATGTATAAACACTCAAATATCAAACATTAACAGTTGATTGAGATAGAGAAAATATCTATAAAATCTTCAATTTATTATTTCTTAAATATAATTTCCCATTTTTCTTTTGAAATTTCAATTTAATTTCTAACCTTTGTAAAACCCTGGTCACTAATCTTCTATTGTAGATTAGCCTATTAACATTGCCTATGATTAACATCTAACCATACTGATCTAAGTATCTAACCTAGGTTAAGCTCATACTTAATAATTTAATTACCCATCATCCGATCCCCATCATTTTTATTAGAGAGTATAAAATTGATCTTGACGCTCCAACCATCACCTTAAAGTTTCTTGGTATCACACTAAATCTAATCCCGTCCTTCACCACATCGTCAAACACAAGGTTGCCGTTGCGCCGCCTACCACTGCCGATGAAAAGAACTTTGGAAACCCTAGACGCTACGGTTCTTTAGTGGATCTAATCCACCGTCACCACCGATCTCTTGGAAACTATAGTTGCAGACGACACCACGGCCATGGATGCGTGGAAACGGATTGCGGATATATTCCAAGACAACAAAAACTCTCGAGCAGTGACACTCGAACAAGAGTTTTCCCATCTCGACATGGAAGACTTTCCTTCCGCGTCAGCCTACTGTCAACGCCCTCAAGACCTTGGCAGACCAATTGAAGAATGTTGGCTCTCCCGTCTTTGAAAGTCGGCTCGTCCTTCAAATGGTCTCGGGTCTCACTGAGGCCTATCGTGGAGTGGGCACGCTGATACGTCAGAGTGATCCTTTACCGGCATTTTATCGAGCATGTTCCATGCTGACATTCGAAGAAGTCGGACTTGCAAAGCAGGCTGCCTCCGGCTCTACCTCTGCTTTGTACGCTTCAAGTGTTCCAGACGGCAGTGGGGGGCCATCACCTCGCTCTGCTCCTGCCACTCCTAAAGGTGGCCGAGGGAAGAAGAAAGGAAATGGACAGAAGGGCGGCAAAGGAGGACATGGTGGTAATAAAAAAAACCAGAGTTTGTCCTCTCCTTCCTCTGGCACGTCTCACGTTTCTAATACTGCTACTCCTCCTTCGACGCAATGGCCTGGTTACGCATCGTGGCAGTGGCCTGCCTCTTCTTGGGGTTACCCGCCATGTCCCTACCCCACAAGTCCATGGGTCCGCCCATCCATGATGCCTCGGCCACAACCTGGTATCCTGGGCCCTCGTCCTGCTCAAGCTCACGTTGTTGATGGTTCCTCGCCTTCTCAAACTGACATCGAGGCTGCGATGTACACCCTTGGGCTCACCCCTTCGGACCCATCATGGTACATGGACACTGGCGTAACATCTCACATGACGTCGAATCAAGGTACTCTCTCGTCTTTTGTTAATTCGAGCACTAATAATGGTATAGTCGTTGGAAGTAGTCATTCGATTCCAATAACAGGCTACGGTCAGACCACCCTAACCAGCCCTCATCCACCCCTTGCCCTTAAAAACGTCTTACATTCCCCCCAATTAGTCAAAAATTTGGTCTCTGTACGTAAATTTACTAGAGATAACTCAGTCACTGTTGAATTTGATACTTTTGGCTTTTCTGTGAAGGACATACGGACGGGGACTCATCTCATGAGGTGTAATAGTCGGGGCGAGCTCTATCCCATTTCCCAAGCTACCAAAACAGCCTTCCAGCCGATTTTATTTGCAGCATTAGCTTCTTCTCTCTGGCATGCCCGATTGGGTCATCCTGGAACTCCCGTTTTTTCATCCTTTAGGCAAAATAATTTGATTGATTGTACTTTGAATTCTTCGAACTCATTGTGTCAGTCGTGTCCTCTTGGAAAACATGTTCGTTTACCGTTTCCTACATCTATTTCGCGTACTTTACTGCCATTTGATATATTGCATTGCGATATTTGGACCTCTCATGTCCTTAGTTCTTCGGGTCACAAATATAATATTACTTATTAATTTTGGATGACTATAGCAATTTTTTGTGGACATTCCCGCTTGCACAAAAGTCTAGTGTCGGCTCAATTCTTCAAAATTTTCATGCTTACATTCACACTCAATTTGAACGTAAAATCAAAACGATTCAATGTGAAATGGAATGGAATTTGTAAATGGTCTATTTAAACATTTTTGTGTGGCTCAAGGGGTGGATTTTCGCCTTTCGTGTCTACACACATCGTCTCAAAATGATAAAGCCGAACGCAAAATTCGTACCATAAATAACGTTGTTCTTACCATTCTTTTCCATGCTTCTGTACCCGTTAAATTTTGGCATCACGCATTAGATATGGCTTCATACCTTTCGAACATACTTCCAAGTAAACCTATTGCTTATAATACTCCACTAAACTTACTATATTTTTGCAACCCGTTATATAATCATCTTAGTGTTTTCGGCTGCCTCTGTTTTCCTCTCATTCCAGCCACCACCATACACAAATTACAACCTCGTTATACTCCGTGTGTCTTCCTTGGCTTTCCTAAGAATCACCGTGGGTATAAGTGTTTTGATATTTCGACGAATAAAATTTTTATTAGTCGACATGTACTCTTTAATGAAAATGTTTTCCTTTTCTCAAAGTTGTTTAAACCCAACTCCCGCACCTATCATTTCTTAGATGATGCGTTATCTCCGTATGTCCTTCAACAGTTGATTCCAACGCCCCACACCCAGCCACCAAACACACCACCGAGGTGCCCTGTTCCCGACCAGACCACAAACCAGTCCTCTGTCCAAGTGACCCCTGCCCTTGTCGTGTCCCAACATAACCGACCCTCTAAACCTACCACTCGTGCTGGCCGAGGCATTTTTAAGCCCAACCCCAAATATTCTCAGTCTTATACCCATCATAACCTTAGTCACACTGTAGCCATCTCACCCGTTCCTCGTAACCC
>JAUEKU010180065.1:0-18788 GCA_032274805.1 Gypsophila paniculata | reverse complement strand
TATATATATGGGGGCAAGATCAGGTACGAACTACCCCTTCCGTACGAACCGTACGAACTAGTGGATACACAAAAAGGAGACTCGGATACACAAAAACATGCTTCGGATACACTAAAAAAACGAAAAAAAAAAACAAAAGGAGTGTGTGGGGAGGGCGGCCGGTTGGCCATGTGGCGGCCGATCGACCGGCCGGCCAACCCCCTATGCTTTGTTTTTTTTTTCGTATTTTTAGTGTATCTGAAGCATAGTTTTGTGTATCTGAGTCACTTTTTAGTGTATCCAAAGTGGTTCGTACGGTTCGTACGGAAAGAGTAGTTCGTACCTGATCCTAAATCTATATATATATATATATATGTGTGTGTGTGTGTGTGAGATCAACGATAAAATTTACCTCTGGATTGAATTTGTGATTTTTCAATTGGGGAAGCTTGAATGCGGGTTGCTCATAAAAATCTACACAGTCGTATATGTCTCCATACTTTGTCTGGGCATCACAATTTGGATAATTTCACAACAAAGATAAATTTTTTTCATTATTTTTTCTTTTTCCATTTTACATAATACAAATGTTAATACTTATCATATTTTACTTTCTCAACATTAAATCAAAGTTTTGTCTTTGATGGAAAAATGGATAAGTAGTTTAAAAAATAAAAACATAGAATTATATGGTTATGAACGTTTAAAAAGTTCTATGGGTTAATTTCAAAAAAAAAAAGTTTTATACTTTTATGGGTGTAGGATATAAGATGAAATAGTGTTGAGTCAACAAGAAGCAGAAGAAATTAGCGTAGTTAAGAAAGTAATAGTATACAATAAGAAAATTAAAAAAGGGTACATTATTGACGGTATATACAATGATTCAAAAAATATAATGTAAAAAATCAAAAAATTTATAAATACAATGCGTGATTTATTATTATTTTATTTTACCTAGAAATAACTTACCTTAATGATTTTCACATTTTGAGTCACATAAAGTTGTTTTTTGAAGGATAAACTTGACACCCTTGAGTTTCTAATTCCCTCGGTAATATGGAAGAAAACAAATATGATAACATGTAAATAACATACTAATTTAATTGAAGCCATGATATTAGTGGATGAGCAAAACAAGCCAACAATGGAAATGATTTTCAAAATATTGGACATAACACATAACATAACGTATGCATTTATACTGCGTAATACTTCATTATTAATGCATTAATTACTTAGTCCTCTATATGATTATGCATGAACTTTTTTTTTTCATTGAGATCATGTTATCCATGTTTATTATTCTCTCTGTCCCAATCAATTATTAACGATTCAATTTTGATGCAAAAACAAAAGTAAGAAATGAAGAAATATAAGTACAAATACAGAGTAACTTAATACACGAAAATCATTTGAATATATTCACTTATATGTAAATTATATTAAAATTGTATAATTCACAAAATATGTAAGGTTTAATTGTATCATGTATAGACCCTAAAATTTTAAAAGTTAACAATTGACTGGGACGAACAGAGTACCTAGCATTTATTATTGTGATATTCTTCCAAAAGAAAACTGAACCGTTAAAAAGTCTCTTTTGATTTTACACAAAAAAATTTGTGAGACGGTCTCACATGCATTCACTATACTATTGTTGATTTTGTACCTCTATCTACGGTTGATTTTTATAAGACACAAATCAAACTAGTGTGATACGATACTAAGTACGGAGTAATTACTAACCATAGTGCCAGAGTGGTCACAAAAAATCTCATTTATGATGGTATATATACTGACTTTGGTTTTATTTTCTTTCTAATTTTTTTATTTTTGTTTTTGATAAAATTGATGAAACAATAAATTAAAATAAAATTTCAACATGGCAACAAAAATCATAAAGGGTTTTTCCCATATTTAACGCGTTTCCCACATATATCTCTTCGTATTTTAAAACCCCATGTATTACCCTAAAATCTATTACTCAACTCCAAACGTAACCTAAACACAATTAAATGCTAATTTTTCCATTAATTAGATGACATGGCTTTGACTCATCAATTTTAACTGATTTTACACACCTACTCACTTATGTATATCCCCTTTTTCACCCCGTCCTATTAATTTTTCTTCTTATTTATTGGTAATCTACCTCTTTATAATTATTTATTCTTCTTAATTTCTTACTCTCTACAAAATTCCTAACATTATGTCAAGTTTATCTTCTTGGAAAAATTTACCAATTGAAGGAGTTGATTTCATATATCAAACATGCAATATATGTGGAAAAAATGCAATCATAAGAGTCTCTAACTCAATTAACAATCCTAGGAAGGCTTACTTCAAATGTGAAGATTGTAAACACAAAGAATGCAAGCACATTGTAAGAAAATAACAAAAATAAATAATGATAAAAAGGTAGATTTAAAATAAATAAGAAGAGAATTAGTGGGGGTGAAAAAAGGGAAGGAAAATGATGAAATTTTGGAAGGAAATAAAGGTGCAAATTAATGTCAACATAAATGGGTAGATGTATGTGTAAAGTCGGTCAAAATTGAATAGTCAAAGTTATGCCATCTAATTAATGAAAAAGTTACGGAGTAACATCTAATTGCGTTTAGGTTACGTTTGGAGTTAAGTAATAAAGTTTAGGGATATAAGTCGAGTTTTAAAATACGGAAGGATATACATAGGATAAGTTTAAAACAGACGGATGCACATGAGAAAAACCCAATCATAAAAATTACTTCCTTCGTTTCACTATAATTTCTTATTTGTATTGGATTGTGTGGTTGAGATTGTAAAAAAACAAAAAAAGTGAATTCATATATGGTGTGTTTGGATATGGTAATTTCATTTGGAAATGTAGATTTGATCAAAATAACATGTTTGGGAAAATTAAAGAATTTGAATTTGGATTTAAACAAAGTCCAACTCCCAATCTAATATTCTGTACATGCATAAACTTGGTATTTTCAAATTCAACCCCCTAACCCATGTCATTCACAATTTTGTCATTTCACTTTCTAGATTTCAAATCAAGATTTTCAAATGAAATGATGGTTCCCAAACACTATCTAAATAAATTGTGTGGATGTGATTAATGAAAAATTGACAAAAATAGAAACGAAAAGAAAATAATGACGTTTTCATTTTAGAAAAATGGCAAGATCATAGTATAACATATTATTTCGTATAAAAGTGTCAATGTATTTGTATAATTATCACCATATTGCATTACTTGTTAATTGTTAAAATTTAAATTCATGATTGAAAAAGAAAAAAAAAGGAAGACAAAGGAGAAGAGAGACTATCATGAGGTTAGGGTGAGTTTATTGTGGTGGTTGTTCAGCTCATTTCTTAAACATAAGGATAAAGATCGATTTTTGTTCTGTATATGAGAATGAACAAATTTAAGGGCAATCGTTTACCTTTTCGTGAGAACACCCAATAACAAGACTATACATCGGTTGTAATACATCATATTTCAAGATTGTGAGCAATTATGTAAAGTTTTTGAGTATTTATGTAAAATTTTTGAGTTCGGTTTAAAAACACCCATAAAAACTCAAAAACTTTATAAAAATACTCAAAAACTCAAGAATTTGAGATACTACATCCGATGTGTAATCCTAATTTTCGAGAACACCCCATCCATGAAAAGAGCTCCTTGACCAGCCCGCTTAACTCGTGATGGGGCGAGGTGATTAGTCAATGTGATTGACGGTAGAGTCTAAATCTGAAAGTGAAGCCGGGACATGGTAGCCACACAAAAAGGCAAGGATGATGGGAGTAGTTTAGGAAACACACATAGGAAGAATATAAGTCCAAATCAAATCATGTGCACATCACAAACTAACACTTCAAAAAGAACTATTCTACTACTATTAAATTAAATTAAAAATTAAATTGAATAAAATCACCAATTAAGTAAATACTCGTGAAAAAACATGAGGCTGAGTAAAGTGTATAATCGTATGTCGTGCTTCACTCATTCAACATCCAACAATTTAATACGTCCATCAATTTTGTATCCCTATTCTTTTAAATTCCCAGAAATCAGCAATTATAAGGCAGTTTCTAGCAAACATTTTGGTGCTAAAATAAGGAGTATTCATAATAATATTGTTCCTGTTAATGCTGAAAATAGCTCTACTGTTTCTGGGTTTAATGGGTTTGCTTCTAATGAAGGTTTGTTTTGTTGGTTTGCGTGATTTAATTTACGAAAATATAGGGTCACGATTATCATTGAAAATGATTCGATGCTACGTACTGTTTCTGGGTTTAATGGTTACCGCAATACAGGGTCACCGTTATCATAGTGGTCATATAATTAATTATATCGTAAGACAGTCTTATACGAGATAGGCTGTATCTTCTGACGGGAACCATTTTGGAATGGACTTGACTTATTTTGGGTTATGAAGGAGTTGTTGTTTTGTTTTCTTCGATGCCTATTTGCGGAAGATTTGTCATGTTACTCATGTTGAAATCGGTCGGATAAAAAAGAAGTGCAACCAGTTTAGTAAGTCACTGGGTTAACGTTTTTGCTGTTGTTGTTCTGTTTGATCGAACGTGGTTTGGGTGAGCTATCTAATGTCTTTGGGATTGTAATTAGTCCGAGAATTCGAACATGAGCTTGGTGCTGTGAAGCACATTGTTGGAGATTAGGCTCTATGGTTACCTATGAATGTGTGATAATTTTGCTTCAATTGGTAGTGATCTTTTGTCACCTAAGTAGTGTTTGATCTTGAAACTGCATTGGTCATTTTGTATTGTGATTAATATGAGAGGTTATATAATTGTTGTACTGTGAGTCTCTGAGTTATGTCTATACGTGCTTGGGTTTGTTGCTGGATTTCTAACCGTTGGGCTTGTTTAATAGAATTCACCGGAATATAATGATCTCGAATCCCTGTTGAAGTTTGGTTTTCTGATCTCATATGCATGTTTTGCGTTGTAGGATACTGGCCAATATAAGTCATAATGTTCGATTTTTGTCCTTTATTCATAGATGATTTGTCAACAAGCACTGGATATCAACTACCTCCACCCGAGATAAGGGATATCGTTGATGCTCCTCCTTTGCCATCATTGTCATTTTCACCTCATAAGGATAAGATATTATTCCTCAAACGAAGATCTCTACCTCCTTTGGCAGACCTTGCTAGGCCAGAAGAAAAGCTTGCTGGTGTTCGTATCGATGGAAAATGCAATACCAGGAGCCGAATGTGAGTAATTACATGGAAAAACATCACTTGTATTGATTTTATTCCTTATTTGCTTACATGAACAATTTCTTCATGTGTACAAAATCACTTGTATGCAGGTCATTCTACACTGGTATTGGAATCCATAAGTTAATGGCTGATGGTACCCTTGGGCCAGAAATGGCGATTCATGGTTTTCCTGATGGTGCTAAGATCAACTTTGTTACCTGGTAATTTCCGAATTCTCTTAAGCGTTTCAGTTTTCAGATTTGTTTTAGTTTCTGATTCATCAATGATAGACTCCGTGTCCTCTTATTGCTAAAGTATAGCAAATCACTTCAGCATTTACAGAAAGAAATTGGGATCCTGACTAACCTGTCATTCACTCACTTGTATAGGTTTATCGTCTAGAGGCTTGTTGGCCATTACCTTTAGAGGCGACTTCTTGATTAACCTGAATTCTTTTCTGTAATTATGTGTGATTGGGATTGACATCTTATTTATAGTTACATTCCGTTTTATGTCTCAGAATCACTTAACCTAATCGGATAGTGATGTGTAATTATCTCTTTTTGAGCACCATATGATCCTTCTAACAAACACAGTAAAATGTAGGGAGAGTATTACTTTCTTTCGGTGACTTTCTCATATAACACTTGTCCAGGTCAACCAATGGTCAGCATCTAGCATTTAGTGTCCGAGTTGATGAGGTAATTAAAATTTTCTGGGTTAACGTTGTCGTTGCTAGTGCTTTCAATCCTTCCATTTACTTTCTTTGCTTTATTCTGTACTTGTTTGCCACGTGGTTTCTGGATATAATTTGATAATTTACATAGAGATTAATTTCTGGCAGGATGATGGCAGTAGCAGCAGGCTCCGCTTATGGGTTGCTGATGTGGCAACTGGACAAGCAAAACCTTTGTTTCAGTCAACAGATGTCTTTGTAAATGCCGTCTTTGACAAGTATGTGGTTGCTCTCACTTGAAATGCTCTCATTAAACGTCAAGCTTCCAAGCACTATCTAGCTGACTCCATTTTTTTTAAGTTTTGTCTGGCTAGGTGACTCAACTCTACTGGTGTGCACCATTCCGACATCTCGTGGCGACCCCCCTAAGAAGCCGTTGGTTCCACCTGGCCCCAAAATTCAGTCAAATGAGCAAAAGAGTACGATTCAAGTCAGAACCTACCAGGATTTGTTGAAAGATGAATATGATTCAGATCTTTTTGATTATTATGCAACTTCACAATTGATGTTGGCTTCTCTGGATGGAAAAATGGAACTTTTTGGGAAACCTGCTGTGTATACGTCGCTGGACCCCTCTCCAGATGAAAAGTACATAATGATTAGTTCATTCCACAGGCCATACTCTTATACAGTACCTTGTGGAAGATTTCCGAAGAAAGTTGATCTGTGGACAGCCGATGGGAAATATGTGAGACAACTTTGCGATTTGCCTTTGGCAGAGAATATTCCGATTACTAATAGTAGTGTGCGGCAAGGGATGCGTTCTATCAATTGGAGAGCAGACAAGCCCTCAATTCTGTACTGGTACTCTTCTGTCTGTATATCAAGTCATGAGTTTCTGCTCTTTTTGAAACAAGAAAGACTTTTGCTCATCAATCCTCGTGTTCAGTCAAACTTTTTAATAATATACTGGGAATATGATATTTTGTAACGAGTTATGTGAGAACTTGGTCATTCTAGAGTGCTCTTCGCTGTTATGAGTTCTGTTTCCGTATGCATGTTTTCATTCCCCATGTTTTCTTTCTTGAAAGTTACTTCTTTTGTGACCGGATTCCTTGAAACACATTTGTAATTTGTTTCGGACATATTTACCCTTCATATTTTCTTTACCTGTGCTTAATAAATGTAATAAACTAATATGAGACTAGATCTAATAAGTTTTTCAGTAGCTTATACAGAGTACATAAATTAATTGTCTTGTCTCAGGGTCCGTCTTTGGATTTATAGCTCTCTTATTTCTTATGTTAAAGGGTGGAGACTCAAGATGGTGGCGATGCAAAGGTGGAAGTTTCACCTCGAGATATTGTTTACACACAACCTGCTGAAGCAAGTGAGGGCGAACAACCGACCATCTTGCACAAGCTTGATCTTCGATATGGGTACATCTATGAACTCATCTTGTCTTTATCTCTTTAATGTTTGTTATTTGGGCTTATGCCTTCTAGATGATCTCTACTGCGTTGCTACTTTACGTGTCATATGTCGTAGACTTTTTTTTTGTTTCCCCCCAAGGGCCTCATATTGCAAATTCCTTCCCTTTATTCGTGACATTTGAGTTTACTTCAATTCTAAGGGGATTGGGGTGGGGAAGTTATGGACAATAGCTGTCCTCATATTTCAAGAGCTGATTTTATAGAAAAATCTCAAAGACTTCAGAAATGACCGATCGATATGTGTAAAAAGTTGTTCTATGGAAACTTAGGATATACTGTAGCTAAAGAGCTCTATCCACTAGAACTCCTGGGTAAAAATACTACTAAAATATCTGAAAGCTTAAATTTATCAATTCAATGTACTGAAATTAAATGCTACATTCTTCTGAAAAGTTCTGAATCTAATTGACTAACCACACTTTTAACATATGATGTGAAGTAAACATGACAGTACTCTATTATAATACTTCTAAAGGAAGTTGAATTGAACTTAAGCCTCCTCTACGAGTTCAACTTCTGCTCCTGCTGGTGGGTTCTTTGGTTCACTCCAGTCAGTTGATTTGTAGTAGATGGCATACAATACCAGCTGAATGACACCAGATAACGCTCCCAAACCATTGGGAATCTGCCAAAAATAAGATGTAAAATTATAATCATAATTAGCACAACTCTTTAGAGCTCAATAATATACTATCATGTTAACAATTCAACCATAAACAAGAGAAGACTTGTTTTCTATATGCGCTTAAAACTTACCACCATCCAGGGATCAAATTTGATGCATGCATAAGCAGTCCAGCATGCTCCATTAAGGAAGTTTGTAAGGGACAGCCAAAAGGGCATGTATCTCACACTCTTGGTTGTAATCACTTGTTTCTGTCAAAGAGAAATAATAATGATCACATCATAGTTCGTTGTAAACCAGTTAATGTCAAGAAATTTTGTGCACAATATGGCAATTTTTATGCATTGAGAGAGGCAGAGTAGAAAATTTACCATGACGGTCAAAGGTGAGAAGTACATGATGATATTGAATGCGACACATAAAGCACCCATGAAAATAGTCCTCTTCTTTGTAGTGTGAAAGACGTAGAAGGTAATCATCGCCACTGCTAGGGTAAAGATGGCCTCAAATAGCAGTCCAAAGGCAATCTTTTTCTGTAAAAATAGTGTAAATCAATGTTAACCTCTGAAACTGAAATATTTAATCAGACATCAATAAAATATGCAAGAAATTTAAATATGAACTAGGACATATGTACCCTGGTAAGACACCAGCCAACTGAGAAAAACAAGAAGATTCCAACGTAGATGATCTCAAGCCCCAACCCAACGCTGTTGATTGTGACGACTAGGATATGATCTGGGTTGACTTGTGGCAGACCATAGATTACCCACATTGCACAGTTTAAAATTGTGGCTATGTATGGATCCACCTTAAACTTTTGCACTGATCTATTCTTGATAATCTGGTACATTGTTGGACTGCAAACCAAAAAATATAAAAATTAACAAAGAGCTCATTGATTAACAATCTATAGTCTCTAGTATAGTAGTTAATCGTGTGAAAATATTAAAGAGTAATTGAGGTTGCAAATTATAAAGTATTGAATAGCACTCACACTGGGGAGAGAAATAGCCCGAATGAGATGACATTCCCTGATACATAACAAATAATGATGTCGTTAAGAACTTGTCATTGAAGATGTTTATAATTATGCAAAAAGAAATTATGTTGTACTATGAAAAAATTATGCTAAGAATTCTTCTCTAAAGATTATATATAACTTAATACAATTATTTTTTTAACATACCGATGATTCCGATGATGTTTCTTGCTGTGCTTGGATCAACCATCTTGTACAAATTTGGTCTGGCTCTGTAATCATATTTTGGAAGAATTAAGAAACAAACAGACGAGTCATAGAAAAGCTAAAACTTCTAAGAACTAGGAGTCTTTGAGGGAGATTTCTTCAATATGTTTTAAGATAATTGATCACTCATCCACAAAATACCACGTATAATTTCAAGTTCTCAAAAGTTAAGAGTAATTAAATTACAGCCAAAGACGAACTTTTAGAAATTAAGGATTAACAGATGATCAATGTATTGCATGCATTACTGCAGTCTAGTGGGTCCATCAGATATGATGTTGTAATTAGCAATCAGTTTAATCTCTTCATGTTTTTCATCTTAATCTCAACGTTCAAATTTTACTCAACAAATTTTGTACAATATGCAGATATTGTGAAATATTAAAAGAAAAGTAAAAACATCAGAGACTTGTTTTCTTTTTGGAGGCCATGCAATCATAATTTGGTTTTCATGAGATGCAAAGGTTAATACTACGTAATAAGTATGCTTATATATACATGCAACACGAGAATGTATGTATCGAAACAACTAAAACTCAAATCATCATAAACAAAAGACATACAAAGAGGAAAAAAGTTACTAGGATTTTCTTCGTTTGGTTTCTGTATGGCAATGTGTTAGTTTGTCTTGCAGTTTGAAATTGTAATTCTCGAATAGGGTACGAGGGTTTATATAGGTTTATCGATTTATCCGAATTCGGATAGAATTTACCTTATCGACAAGACTTGTATGGAAAGTTAGGAAACAGATTAGAAGTAGGATTGTGAATTGGCATAGGACTGTTAATTGGTTATCCTATTTCAGCTGTAAATTACTGGAAAATTAAGAGTAGATAACTAACTTGAAGATAAATATCATCTTTATTGGGTGATTCTAATAGATTATTTTATCCAAAACCAAAAATAAGATAAAATAAAAATAATACTATAGTCTAAAACTAAAAATAAAAATAAAGGTAACGAAAGGTCAAATATAATGGTTTGATTGCATAATAACACTGGCAGAGAAAATAAAAGTCGAAAATAAGTAATCTGACTCCTCCCGTTAATTAATAGGTCTAAGACATTATCATGCGTGTAAACTCATATGAAAGGATGAAATATGTTAGTCGTACCTAGAGAATTGATCTTCTTTTTACCTGATCAAAAAATACCATGTGTCTAAGGGCATAGACTTACTAGTTAGCTGCCAAAATAAAATGTTTTGTTCCTTATTCCATTATTTTCCAAAGTTTTGGGATTTCTTTTTTAGTGATTAAAGCAAGCTCAAATCGTATATACTTTGAATCAAGTGAGATGCTCATCTTTTACGTTCTTAATGAATTCTTGTGATCTGTGCATTCAGCTTCAGGCAAAAATATTATTCAGTCATTCAACGTCAGCATTTCTGCAAGCCATTTCTATCAATCCATGTTTGCGTAAATTTTTCTTGGAAGTCTAAAATATGTTTCTCTAAAACCTTTCTTAACAGGGGTATATTGTGGTGTGATGATTCTCTTGCTCTAGTGTATGAATCTTGGTATAAGACAAGGAAAACACGAACGTGGGCAATATCTCCTGAAAGTAAAGATGTTAGTCCAAGGATTCTGTTTGATAGGTCGTATGAAGACGTGTATTCTGATCCTGGTTCTCCGATGTTACGGAGAACATCTGATGGATGTTATGTGATTGCTAGGGTACGTAAAGAAAATGATGATACAACGTATTTGTTACTTAATGGTAATGGGGCAACCCCAAAAGGAAACGTCCCATTCCTCGACTTGTTCGACATGTGAGTACTCTATGTAGTGTGTTTAAATTTTTATAGTCCACTAACATGGTGTGGACTGTCAACTGGTTTATTCACTGACACGACATATTTTCCAGTAATACAGGCAAAAAAGAAAGAATATGGGAGAGTGACAAGGAAAAATACTACGAAACAGTTGTTGCATTAATGTCTGATCAGACTGAAGGGGATATTTCACTCGACCAATTGAAAATACTTACATCAAAGGAATCAAAAACCGAAAACACCCAGTATTATATACAAAGCTGGGCAGATAAAAGTGTATATCAGATCACAAATTTTCCCCACCCGTATCCCCAGCTTGCCTCTTTACACAAGGAGATGATCAGGTACGAAAGGAAAGATGGAGTGCAGCTTACAGCAACACTATACCTACCGCCAGGGTATGACCCGTCAAAAGACGGACCTCTTCCTTGTCTCATCTGGTCTTATCCAGGAGAGTTCAAGAGCAAAGATGCTGCTAGTCAAGTACGCGGTTCTCCTAATGAATTTTCTAGCATAGGCTCTACTTCTCCCCTTCTTTGGCTGGCTAGAAGGTGTGTGTCTCATTAACTGCCGCATAAAAGCCTTTCTTTACCATGTAACTTTTTAGTCTTTGACTGAGTTTCATTAATGTAGGTTTGCTGTTTTGTCCGGACCTACCATTCCTATCATTGGTGAGGGCGACGAAGAAGCAAATGATAGGTAATTATGAACTTCTGCTTCTTATCAAATAACACTCTGCTCCTGGTTAATCTAAAAGTAAAATAACAACTACATTATTCTTATTTTTGAGTACTTGTCATCTTTGCTGATTCTTTGTAATTGTGTTAGTGAAATATTTTGGTAATGATATGATAACACAAAGTGAACTTCACTTCAGCTACAAGAAAGTGAGTGTATGTAACACACAATATTTGGAGTGTAGGGATGGGGGGAGGATAGACAGGAAAGCGCTATTTGTTTTGGTCATACACGACTGTTTGTACTTGAGCAAGCAAAGAAAATTTTGCGAAACAGAGTTGGCATGGAACATTAGAGTGATGTTTAATTATTGGTTAAAGACTTGACTTGATTCAGATTTTCAGTTTTTTGGAAGAGATATCTTTATGTATGTGCTGAGTATTTATTATTCTTTTCTCACGTCTCTTCACTGTCCTGGACTAAAGACCTTCTTCACCAGGTATGTAGAGCAACTTGTTGCGAGTGCTGAGGCTGCAGTTGAAGAAGTGATCCGGCGAGGGGTGAGCTTGTTTTCTTCAAATAGGTCCCGTATGTCTGTGAATTAAACAAAATTTGCTATCGTGGGAAATGTAATGTCATAATTTTTAGTTAAATTGTTTGTTTCATGTCGTGGTTTTGACTTTAAGGTGGCTGACCCGAACAAGATTGCTGTTGGAGGTCACTCTTACGGAGCATTCATGACTGCAAACCTTCTGGCACATGCACCTCATCTTTTTAGCTGTGGTATTGCTCGATCAGGAGCTTATAATAGAACTCTTACACCATTTGGATTTCAGGTAGCATATTCAATGCACTTGTCAATTTTCACCTAGTCTAATTTATTAATTCTCTTTATTCCACAAACTGCCTGCTGTATATTCTTCTTCAGTCTAACTCTGCGTCTAATTTCTTCTGCTTTGCTGGCAATAATGAACCTTGGTAGAACGAGGATAGAACACTCTGGGAGGCAACAAACATTTACGTGGAAATGAGCCCCTTTATGGCAGCAAATAAGATCAAGAAGCCTATATTACTGATCCATGGAGAAGAAGACAACAATCCAGGAACCATGACTATGCAGGTAAATAGTTTTGCACAGATGGGTCCCTTCCTATCCATCAATAAGCCTTACATATATAAGACCGTCTCAATATTGCTTATTTGATCATATTGGGTAGCTGATTGGTGTCATAAAGAGGACCATCTTATAAGCTATTTTGTGCATATATAAATACGCTGCCTAGAAATTTTTTCGACAAATACTTGGGCACAACAATTCTATATGGATGAATGGATGGGCCAGCTAGGTGAGGATTCAAGTTTCCAAAATGATATTTCAAAATTTAAAATTAAAAGCTCAGCAAGTCTGACCATTAAAAATAGTGTTACCCATAGTTTCGTGTATTTTATTTCTAGTTTCACATATTATTTCATAGCTTACTTTTTGGGCCTCTGCTCAAGAAATATACTGACTCGTATATTTGCTGTCTGTAACTTGCAATGTCACAGTCAGACCGTTTCTATAATGCGCTGAAGGGTCATGGAGCTTTATGCCGGCTGGTAGTTCTTCCTTATGAGAGCCATGGCTATTCCGCTAGAGAAAGCATCATGCACGTTCTTTGGGAGACAGACAGGTGGCTCCAAAAGCACTGCATCTCGAACACCTCTGAATTGAACGCAGATATTGGTTCCCTTAAGAACGAGGCGAGTGTGGGGAAGACAGGTTTGAGTGGCCAAGTAACTTCTGGCACTGGTGGTGGTGGTGTTGCCGAGGTGGAGGATCTTGCCGATGGAGACTATGTTTTCAGGAGATCATCATTATGGTAAATTTTCTATTTTTCTTATAATTCAGGCGTTTTGTCTTAAAAACCTTGCCCACTACTAGACTTTAGCTCGTTTTACAAGCTTCATAGCTTTGGTTGATGACAACTTTTGCTCTGGGGACTCTGGAATGTCGATATCTAGACCATCGCCTTTGACATAATTCATTTATTTGTACTTTCTTCGTGGTAGAATGGCACCGAAGCTGCAACAGTTGCATGTCTATCAGAACAACGGTGTCTAGATGATCTTGACATGATAGACAGAAAGCCATGAAAAAGTTGACGCTGCAGGGATCATGGACTGAACTTGCTGTCGCCTCTGACTATGCAAAACCTCTTCGTTCATAGATGATCAGCATTGTCGTAGGCTTATGCTAAACGGTTTCTCTGTCGAAAGAGGAATTGATACTTGCATTCATCGCTGCTCATTAAACATTGAGAGCTGACTCAGCTGAGACATACATTGTCACAAAAATGATGGCCACTGATTTATAGTACGGAGTAATATACTTTGTACCTGTTGGATAATTTCCTAATTCCTCTGTTAGGAAATATAGAATAATGTAATTTATTTTTGGGGGAAGGAGGTAAATGCATACATTGTTAATTGTTGTACAGATCATACTTCGCTCAAAAAAATTTGTACTCCATTATGCTCCATATCTTTGCTACTCAAATTGGGAAGTTCGCCAAGATGGGGTTAGACGATGTTAAAGAGTGATCGTAGTTCTCGTAATACATAAAATCAAGATAGTTTCCTCCAGTAAAATTAATGTATCAAAATCAAATGTAAACATAGTTTTCAGAAGCTCTAACTTTAATCGACTAACTACTCTTTTACGAATAAGGTAATGAAAAATATAGTATTTGATCCCTCATAAAAAATACTACAAGGATATCGAATCGAATTGAATTGAACTTTAAGACAATTCTTTGAGTTCAACTTCTTATGATGTTGGCGACTTGGTGTTGAGTTCTTGGGTTGATTATAGTAAGATAACTTGATTAAATTTAACACCATTAATAAAGACTATACAAAGGATTTGAGGTACTATATCCGATGCGTAATCCAATTTTCCATTTAACACAATGTGTGCTAAGAACATTTTAGTATCTCATTTTCAAAATATAAGGATAGAATAGTTCGTATTTTTAAAAGACGAAAATTAGTCTTAGAAACTCGTGCATAGGAGACTAGAAGTCGTATATATATAGAGAGAGAGAGGAGGAGTATTTGCATGAGTAGGTCGAAATTGAATTTCCCTCGTCGGTTCCATTTCCCTCCTCGTCTCTAGTCTCTAGTCTCTACTCTCCAGTCCCAAAATCGGTAAGACTTTGTAATCAAATTAGGGTTCTATGTCTAAGTTTAGTGCTTTAAGACGGTGATATCGTGGACGATAGGTCCAATGTTATTCTTTAATTTTTACCATCTCTAGCTGCTCATACTCAGTTGTTCGCTCATATAATCTCTCTCGTTTATGTACATTCATTCATGAATTCGCGTTTTACTGCAATCAATCAATTTGCTCATATTTTGTTACTTCGTTCTCAATTTCTGTCGTGTAATTTGCATTGTTTTCCGTCATCATACTGTTATTGGTACTAATGTATAGTATGGCTTATATATGTAATTGTGATTTTGTGTGTCGAGTGTTATGTTGCATGTTTAGTGCATGATTATATTTGCTGCTAAGGTTTGAACTCACTGATCATCGTGATCAATCCTGATTACATTACATGTTCTAAGATTAGTACTCAAGACATTGTTTAATGTGACTGAGCAATGATTTTCGCCGTTTCACAGATTCTCACGCCAAACAGTCTCACGATAAACGCACAATTATTGTTTATTTTTTAAATTTTCTTTTTCTATATTTGCTAAATTCTAGCAATACATTCTGGTGATGGCCTTAATCTCACATTTAAGTAACGTGAGACTATGTTGCGGGATACTTACTGTATCCGTTTGCAGGTTTAACATTGAATTCCGTATGATTGTTGTTCGTGTGTGATGTCACGGTGGTATTATTAGATGAATTGGATATTCCCTCTATTTCGACAAGTTGTTGTCCTTTTGGAAATTTCTCTCATGTAATTGTAAATGTTGAATCGTATCAAGGAATTGAAAGAGTAGTACTCCCTCTAATCCATCTAGCTCTTTACGTTTGACCTTTTTTGAGGGGATTTTGAACAAATGTAAAGAGATATATGAACCAGAAGACGTACTTTTTATGTCGACACACGCAAAGCTACTCATCAAGAGTACTTGGCACTTGGCAGGTGTTGTTATCGTCTCTGTTATGGCAGGTGAAGGTGAAGCTGAAGCTGACAAGGAATATGCTAAATTTCTAGAGAAAGTGAAGCGTTCTATCTACCTCGACAACCTCTCTCCCTTGGTAACCAAAGAAGTCATCAGAACTGCATTTGGTGGGTGCGCAGATGTGAAGAGCATCCATTTTATCCCAAATTACACACACCCTTATTACAGCCCTAGGTGTGCTCTCGTGGAATTCAGCACTGAGAAGGATGTTAAAGTTGTCCTTGACTTGATTTCTGGCTTTCCGTTCATGATGTCGGGGATGCCACGACCAGTCAGGGGGCGCCCTGCAGAACCTGAGATGTTCAGTGATCGCCCGGCCAAACCTGGTGCCAAGATTCATCCGCGTTGGTTGGGTCAAAGTGATCCAGAGTTCGCGGTTGGTCAAAAATTGAAGAGATTGGCTAAAAAACATACGGCTGAAGAGTCCCTGTTACTTAAGGTTTGAATCTTACTGTTTGACGTTTTGTTTCAGTGCAAGTCAAGGTTCCAAATCTTTCTTTTGCTGGAAGGATTGTAATTTGCCTAGTGAGTGAGAAATGGGATCCAGCCGGTGTCCTCTGAGAGTGAGTGACTATTGGAGAAAGACATTTCTGTTATTATGGCTGTAAATAACCATTGAAGGGTTGTATGGCAGAAACAACTGGAGATGGAAGAAAAGTTGTCTAAGCAGCAGACGGAGAGCTTGAAGGAGCACAATGACAAGCTCAAAATGATGGAATCCTTAATTTTTGATGGCACCTCGACACGCCTTGCAAAGCATTTTGGGGTAAATCTCGAAGAGACCAGGACATTTGACTTCTGACTGATAGTTCTCGACTTGTTATGTTTAGGAGTACTATAATTCAGCATGACCCAGTATGTTGGAGGCTGAAGGGCTGAAGGTTCACCACTGATCGTGCAACAGCTTCGACGTTCCTTTTTGCATATGAGTTCAAGTACTCGACTACTCGTACATATGTCTGATCTCTAAACTGATGTGTTACATTGTTGGTCTGTAATTTTGTAGGTTTAAGTTTCTGGATGTATTAATTCATCGGAGTTGCTTGCGGTAACCAATTACTTCTGCGACTGCGTAGAGTTAGCTTCACTGTTTAGAGTCCAGCTTTGACATACCCCTACCCGGCCATCTGGTTAAGAATCGTTTACCACCGCCCCTCCACGTTGACTGTTGCATCAATGCTGGCTTTGTGTGTGGCTATGGTGCCATCATCAACCATGGGGGTTGTTTAGATGTGGACTGACCGGCTGGACAGCGGCAATCAGAGTGACGGCAGGTGGGATTTCAATACATTAGGCATCTTGTGCACGTGCCTCAAACGCCGAATGTTAGATGTTTTAGCTCAAGTTTCAAATGAAACACAAAAGGCTAATCGTTTTATTATCCACTCGACTTACGAAATGCAGAAATAAAGTACCAAGCAATCTAATATCCATTTATTCGATTTTGCTTAACCAATATTATACTATATATACCTCCAAATTAAATGGAGCATAACTCATAAAAAAATACGAATTTAAAGTACTTATACAAGTCATTTAAATGATCGTAGAGTCATTGTATCTCATACAATTGTCCTAAACACTTGTGTGGGGTAGCCTGCTTAATGGGCCAAAATTTTCACAGCCCGCCATAGCCTGCCCCGGTCCAGCCTAACTCTATTAAGGGCCGGGTATGGGTTGCCTTCTAATGAACAAGCCCGACTGATGGAACAATTGAGGGCAGGGCCCGGCAATTTGAGCTCGGCTAGCCCTATTTCTTTCCAATTCGTTAACAGAAGTTACATTGGAGAGGCAAATACGGGCATAGGCACAGTGGTGAGTCATAAATGAAAGTGCAAGTCCATTCCAATTTCCCTGGCAACGTTTAGATCCTATAAGAAATTAACTTGACGATAGATCCCACGTTCGAATCCCGTTACCTACGCCAAAAAAAAGGAATTTTTAGGACAAATAACAAGTGAGAGTCAAAATTAGGTTACTGGCAGTATGTGTGAGAGACATATACAGCACTTAGCATCATCCTTAAAACTCAGACTTCCTTAATGTCCTTCATTGCTTATGTTTTTCGGCTTCCGAAAGACGGGACCAAACTCCTGAGATCATCTCCGGTTTCACACACAGTGTTGTACAGCACAATCTCTGAGATTGAACCTAAATATCCACTTTCATCACTGCAATGCGGTGCCATTTTACAGTCGCTTACAAACACCAAAACCATAAGAAAAGGTCAGACATTACATGGCCACATTGTTTCTTCTGGCGTTATAAAAAACAACGTCTACCTTTGTACCAAATTAGCTGCATTTTATGCAAACTGTGGGCGTATGACTGAGTCACAGACAATTTTTGATCGTATCGTTAATAAAAGTTCTTTTCTTTGGAATTTTATGATCAGGGGTTATGCCAGTAATGATCTTTCTGCACAGGCGATACGACTTTATCGAGAAATGAGGGTGGTTGGTGGTTTTGTACCTGATAAGTTTACGTACCCGTTCGTTGTCAAGGCGTGTGGTGATTTGTCGGATGTTAGACTTGGCAGAGCTGTTCATGCTCAGGTTGTGGTTACTGGGTTTGAGTCCGACTTATATGTTGGAAACTGTCTGCTGTCCATGTATGCTAAGTTTGTCGATACGGAGAATGCACGTGTCGTGTTTGATAGAATGCCTGAAAGAGATTTGACCTCTTGGAATACAATGATTTCTGGGTATGTTAAGAATGGTAATCCTGGAGAGGGTTTGCGCATTTTCGAGGAGATGCTTGTATCAGGAGTAGTCCCGGACTCTCCGACGTTGCTGGGTGTGCTTGCTGCTTGTTCTCAGCTGAGGCTTTTCAAGGTGGGAAAACAAGTGCATGGTTTTCTTCTGCGTAATCGTATACATTGCCCGAACAACTTTCTGATTAATTCTCTTATAG
>JAUEKU010180054.1:0-10423 GCA_032274805.1 Gypsophila paniculata | reverse complement strand
GAGATATTTGACTTGATGAAGCAAAAAAATTGTAAGCCAAATGTAATTAGCTATAATGCACTTATCGATGCATATGGCTCAAATGGCTCTTTGGCTAAAGCAGTGGAGGTGCTACATGAAATGGAAAGGGAGGGGATACAGCCTAATGTAGTCTCGATATCTACTCTTCTGGCATCTTGCAGTCGCTCGAGTGAAAATATTAAAATTGATTCGATACTTTTAGCAGCTGAGCAGCGAAGCATTCAGCTAAATCTGGTTGCATATAACACGGCAATCGGTAGCTATTTGAATGTCGGCGAGTATGAAAAGGCTTTAGCTTTATTCAAAACTATGAGGGAAAAGAAAGTTAAACCAGACTCGGTCACGTATAATGTGTTGATAACTGGTTGCTGTAAGATGTCAAAGTATGATCATGCGATTGAATTTCTGGAAGAGATGATAAAGTTGAAGATCACTTTTTCCAAAGAGGTGTACTCGTCCGCTATCAGTGCCTTCAGTAAGCAGGCAAGAGCCTATGGAGATCTGCTTTATGACTTTGCTTTATGATTTTAAATCTGAGGAATATTTCTACGTTGGTGCACTCAGGTTTGAGCTAATTTTACTTTGGTTCACTGTGTTTGACGAATCCCACTATAGTGAGCTAAATTTGTCCTGTTTTCTGCTATCAGTGACCTACTGTGGTATATAATTATCGTATAACCGAAATTATTCTAAATCACAAATGTTTTGAAGCATCATGAAGTCGATTTGGTAAATCAAGGTGGAAATTCACCTTACAAGTTCGCACTTTACGATGCGTAAATTCTTCTTTGGACTATGTTAGACCTTAGGTTCCCAATGTGAGGAGTTTCTTTAACTTGGGTCATTATAACAAGTTTTTCAAATCTTATGTCACCAAAGTGGAGTTAGCCTAAAGCTCATAGTATGAAAAACTGAATTTTCCTGAAGCTAAATCTCTCACTCTCTCACTTTCAGGGACGCGTAGCAGATTCAGAATCCATGTTCGAAAGAATGAAGGAAGCTGGTTGTCAGCCTGATATCGTTACATATACGAAAATGATACATATGTATAGTGAAGCAGGTAGTGTCCTAATACAAAGGCTTGACCTCGTACTGAAGGGATGCTTAGCCATCTGATCCCTGAACGAGCTTCGACTGATTATTGCAGGAAACTGGGAAAAAGCCTTCACAATATTTGAGGAGATGGAGGCGAATAACATCCGACCTGATGTTATTGCTTGTTCAGCTCTCATGAGGGCCTTTAACAATGGAAATCAATCAGCAAAAGTTATTGATTTGCTCGCATATATGAGAACACAAGATATCCCTGTCACTGATGCTGTATACTTTGAGGTCATATCAGCCTGTACCCTGTAAGTTCAAACATACATTACAGAATCTTGCAGTTTCCGCCTCCTTTTGTTTACTACCGACTCCATTGGTTGCACAAATAGCATTCTGACTCTTCTTTCCATCATGTGTTTCGCTGCATTTTGAGTTGTATATCGGATGGCTTACAGGATAATTATAGAAAGGAACCTTACGGTGGATAAATTTAAACTTTAAATTTTGTGGAAGGAAAGAGGAGAATCATTCTTGGAATTATAGACCATAAACTAGCTTGCTAAATATTTGCATTAATTAGGATGGGGTGTCTTTCCTGTGTCTAGTGTCTTTTCCGTCTCCCCTTTGGCTATCAATGTCACACACAAAATTTAAGGAAGCGTCATGATAGGTGGTGTCTTTATACATATATGACCAAATTTGTTATTGAGTGTGCTTGTTTCCTTGAATCTGAAACCCAATTCTGTCACGTACGTGAGTTTTTTTCATGACCAAAAAAAAAAAATGTAACCCAAATTGGTCAGAATGAATCTATTCAAGAACTTAGGTGTGTTGATATCCTATCGAGGTCTCTCTTTCAGTGTCCTTTTCCCTTTTTGTGGAGCGAAAATCATACTTTGTGAAACCAAAATAAACTGTTTGCAGGCTTCGTGATTGGAGGACAGCCATCGATGTGATTAAAGAAATGGAACCATCACTACATACACTTTCAGTAGGATTTCTGAATCATATGCTGCATTTTCTTGGAAAATCTGGAAAAGTAGATATTATGATGAAGGTAACTTGAGAAGAGCGTCTTCCAATTTCATCTTGGTTTGTTCCACTCCTTAATCTTGACACTATCTTCATACGTGCAGTTATATCTTAAGATTGTGGCGTCCGGTGCAGAGATCAACAACACGACTTATTCTATTTTGTTAAGTAATCTTTTAGCTGCAGGCAACTGGAGAAAGTACATAGAGGTAAGTAATGAGTATGCTACGATAATTTCTATCGCCCTACACCCCTCCTAGGGAAACAATAACTATAAGATCTATTGGGTGTAACGGTTTATGTTAGACGATCCAAAACCCTATTGTAACCGAACGGCGTATGACTTTAAAGTTATCTAGAGAACTGTCGGGCAAAGGTTTGATAAGATGATACGTGATCAATGATGAATATGATATGTGTTTCCCTTTCTTGTATTCACATTTAGGCATGGTTTAATGAATACGAAGTTATATGCAAATGATTGTAGCATAATATAAGTGATGTTGCAGGTTCTGCAGTGGATGGAAGACGGAGGGATTCAACCATCAGTTGAAAAGTACAAAAATGTCATGTACTTTGCTCAAAGAAGTGGTGGCGCTGACCTTGCTGCCATCATCCAAGAGCGTATAGGTAACGAGCCTTCTTTCATTATCATTTCATTTTCTCGTCTAATTTTGCTTAGCTTTGTCAGACCTGACTTATAGTCTTTCTCCAGATACCTTAAACAGCAAGCCTGCTAATTTGGTTTTCAGAAACAAGCTTTGCCAATCTCCGCTTTCAGCATCCGAATTGACAGACGTGGCAGTCAAGTGAACTGTGCTCTTTCAGGTCGCAACTTAAACCTTGCGGGTTGCGGCATCTTTGTTTTTGTTTAGATAGCTTAAGCTTCATGAAGAGTACCTGATTGTAAATTGTCGGCTGATAGTTGAATGTTGTTAATCATCCCTTACATTTGTAATGCTAATTTTGTTTGACTTTTAATGAAGACCATTATAATTCTATTTTTCAACTCATTGATCAGATGGAGTAAATATAAACTCAAATAGGCCTGTAATATATTTATATGTAGTACAACGATTTCATTTGAGAATTTGTATAGTGCATTACCCTAGAAAACGTCAAATATATGTTCGAAGAATGAACTTTTGACGAGCTGAAAGATGTGAAATTTTCTAGACTGCTAGAAAATTAAAGTGGAATTTACTCAACCTCAATACACCAAAATTTAAAATTAACTTCCCTCTATATCAGAAGATTCTGTAGTCGACGCTCCTATAATGCAATTAACAAGTGGTATATGTAATTTATGTCAAAAAAGAGGTGCTCTACACGACGAACTGCTCATGACTGAATATTGACAACTGAAACAAAATCTTGAAGCCTAGCTAGAGGAGAATTATACATCATCTGTCTTCCACCATCTCGTCACTTGACATGTATATAACATCATTACCTAACCACGTCGCTGTTAGTATTACTTGGTTTTTACGTGGAGAACAAGCTTCACTTGAGCTGCGCAATAGAGATAAAGATACTTCCGAGGCAACAAATGAACGTTTGAGCTGGTCTCGGTTTGACAAGAGCTTGCGTTGAATCATCCTTCTTCGTGCCTATAAAAGCCGTATGTTGAGCTGGTCTCAGTTTTAGTAATCTGCAAAGACGCATAGCTAGTTTTAGTAATCTACAAAAATGCCAAGCCAAGTCAGGTCAACCGTTCACAAGTCACAACATGTACACTAGGATGGTTCCCTTTCAGAAACAAGAAATTGCTCGTGTAGAAATAGGTTCCAACAGTGACAGTAGCAGCAGGCCAGCAGCAATTACGACAGTTCCCCTACCAAATTTGCATTTTAGTAGAAATCACGCACAGCAAAGCACATTTATAGCAGCTGCTGAGCAAAGAACAAGATTGCATGAAGAAAAACAAACTACAAACATTATAAATCGAGAAGAACACATATTATTAATGTCATCACCCTGGCGTCTACACAAGGGCGCTTGTCCAAAATGGGATACAACTTCCAAGTGACAAATACAATGACATGTTGACATTAAGACTTGGTCACAAAATGGTTAGTTGTTGGCTAACATGAATTTGTAATAATCAGCAATATGAATCGAGAGAGAGCTTCCAAGTGACAATTGAATAATTGGATTGAGGAGACAAAAGGAAAAAAAAAGAGAGGCATGCACGGAAGGAAACTAGGTAGCGAAAAAGCACATATACCAACCTCAGAAGTATGAGAAGGGGCTACAGGCAAAACAGGCATCATAGACGTCCAAAGGATAGGGTCGCCTAAAGGATCAATGGTGTTGTAGTTTGTCAAAAGAGGCGCGGTCAGCAAGGTAGACAAAGGAAACATGCACTTCTGGAGAGGCAATTCACCAATTGCAAGGGTAGACCTCATTCTCTCAACTCCAGCATCATCACTTGGTTTCTCAACTGCCTTGCCGTGGTCAATCTTGCTAACACAGCTCTTGTTCTCCTTTTCATCGTTATCAATAGCAGTTTCCTGTGCTTTAGATGCTCTTTCTTGCAGATTTCTAAAAGCAGGGGATCTTGACAAGATGCTCAAAGCAGAGGTAGCAGTGCCTTTATTTTTCGCTGATTCATAAGAAGTTCCTAACTGAGGCATCTGGTATGGCTCTGTGGATTGAGTTCCCCGTTCCAGTGATTTCAGCTCGCTCCCAGCATCTTCAGTGCTGCTATGCTTTACATCTGACTGTCGAGTTTTGTTCGGACCCCACCACTTGATGTAACCAGTCAAATCAATCTTCCTTTCTATGGGAAAACCACCAGGGTATTCACTCCCTGCTGCTACGTCTTCAACTTTACCTTAGAAAGGGAGCCGATGATCTGAGTTAGAAGAGATTAGTTGGAGTGAAGGCAATGGCATCTTAAAGTGGCAATGTACCGTAGGAAACACCTTGGAGATATTCAGTTCCAGTTTTACGACCCAGTGTTGGCTCCCATCGTCCACTGAATGAAGCAGATTAAAATTATGAATCAGTAATAATTCAGAATCCAGAAATAGGTAACTATTACATCAGGCTACTGCAAACCTGGACACAAAATGATAACACGATCGGCCACAATATTTTCAATGAAATTGACTTTGATACTCAATACATCAATCCGTTGTAACAGAGGCTTGTTGAGGCCAAAGCTTGAACAATTAACTAGCTTGAAATATAAATTATTTACAAGCAAATGGACTTGAGAGAACGCAAAATTGGCAGGGCAGACGTACCTGGACAGTGCCCGATATTTAGCAATGCCTCTCGAAAAGCCACTGCTTTTTCTGCAGAAACCACATACGGAAAAGCGACAAAGAGTTCCAAATTCATAACGTGCACTCAACAGAGGAAAGGAAGAAAGTGAAAGTAAGCGCTGGCATTACCTCCTAAGCGATGCAAGGTATTCCTCCCTAGAGACGTTCTGCATTTCTTCTAAATCTCTGCTATAATCTGTTACCTGCATCACACTACCAGCACTAATTAACTTCCATAAGAGCCAATTTGAAAAGAAAGTTTCTAACTTCAGAAAAATTAGGGCATCGGTGTCACACAGGAAAATTGATCAGAGTCCCTGGACCCCAATACTTCAGTGCTGCAAGATCATAAGCTCTAGCTGCAGCTTCCTCATCATCATAAGCGCCTATCATCGATGTCATAACTTGTTAGCGAAAATATCAGAATATTAGAAGCAGCAGAAATGGAAATATATATAGCTTCTTTCATATACTCACCCAAATAAACTGGAAGAATCGGCATAAGCGGAAATATATCAAGCACCCGTCAGCACATTAGCACGAGCATCAAGCAAAAAGGAAGGAAAACCATGTGAGATTTGTGTGAATGCGTTTGTGTTCATTGAATAGAACGAGAAACATAAATGCCGACTCTCAAAGAAGGAATGGAAATAGAGATAGAGAAAAACACCTTGTTTGCCCTTTTTATTCTGATTCTGGTTCCAAGTGCTTTTATCCCAAAGGTGAGCTTCATACCGACCTGTCCACCTATGCCTGTTTTAACACAAAATTCATTTCACTTTTTTACACTGAATCACCATTCCTAAACAACCTAGTACTAGCTCATATCACTTTTCGACTACAAACGGGAGGGGCTTGGGGTCCAAATATTGCCACGCCCACGCTGCTCTTTCTTCTCAAAAAGGGCTTGAATTTGACTCGGGTGAAGCCTCGTACATCCAACATTTTCAATTTTCATCTTGACTTAAAAGGTAAAACTACCAAGTTCATTTTGCGGTTACTGCAAGCTCATATTATGAGTCCATATCTCAATAAATAACGAACGATGCGTCTTCACAAGCCTTAAAGTTCATAAATCAAATCCTTTCTAGTATTAGATTCATCTAAGTTTACAATTCCGGAGATATTCTCAGTTCTGTTCCTCGTTGAGCACTAGAACTGGATCACTCCTCTATAATCATCTGATCAAGTTGTTACTCATTTGATTAGAGGTACACGTAATATTTAAAATTTAGCGACAGAATACCAATATCAACCCTTGACTTTAAGCAAGTAAAGATTTAAATGACTCTTGTCATTTATCCTTACTCGTAGGTGTTTAACTAGGGATATGATGGAAATGACAGAAAAAGAAATGGGCAAAGTAAATTCCTCCCGCTCTCACACTACTACTTGTCTACTTCATAGTTTCATGAGTAATGAGGAACTTGCAATATACACAATGACTATACTCTCGAATGCCACTCTACTATTAATCAAGTCGTATTTGGGGATGGAAATGGACATTATTCAAAGACTTCATTCGCCTCGAAGGTACAACAGCATAAAGTAGTGGACACACGAGGAACACAATCATCCAATCTCTTCCGCAAAAAGGTTAGTCCTACTATCTCCTACACAAGTCATCTAAGAAAAAAGAAACGCGACACTTTACTTCCAATTCTTTTCATATCTAAAAGATTTAATTTGCCTTAAACTCCATTCAATTTCACTCCAACACGACTCCTCCGTCCTCGGTATCTTTTCTAAACAACGGAAATTACATCCCCTCCCTCACTTTCCCCCCAAATCCCTTCAACAAAACCAACCTTCGCGAAAATCCCTCCGCTACACTCTCTCACACTCAAAGCTAAGCTACAGTAACCAAACTACAACAGCTAAATCAGCAATTAGGCCTTGTTCTTTTCAACTGGATTGAACCGAACCGTTAGGATATAAAAAAACTAGAGGAATGCTACCGACAATCTCTTTCGAACAATCTCTCCAACGATTTCCTCTAATAAACTTGTAAAGTATAATATACTCGGTATCTAGTAAGGTCCACTTAACTACTTAAGTTTAATGTATTCTCTCCGTCCCAATCATTTGTTTACCTATTCTATTTTGAGTATATTATTAATATGTTTACCTTTCTATTTTAGGAATAGATTCAATGAATAATTTTAACTCTCTCGTCCATTATTGTCCATTTGTCATTTAATTATTGGTCATCACCTCCCTCCTTGAGTCTTCGATCTTTGTTTATTCGATTGTGAGAGAGACGAAAAAGAGACTGTTGGAGAAACTGTCCAAACCAGATTGTCCGTAGCATTTCTCAAAGAACTATTATTGGACCTTAAGGTGGTTGACTGGTTGGTTTTGGCTGAGATGATCTTCTAATACGAAGATAACAAAATTATATTAACGAGCTGAAATTAAGTCGAGAAGAACATAGGCACAGTAATTTACCTGGTAACACCGCGGTAAATGGAACTGCGTTTACCAGCAGTACAAGGAGGCATTCTACTAATCCTTTCCTTAGCAGTGGACCCACCTCTTTCTCTTTTCACCTTTTTAACCACCACCATTTCCTTTTGAATGTTTTTTTCCTCTGCCTCCGTCACCGCCACCGCTTCGCCGCCACTCGACGTAGAAGCCATGCTTCCCAACGGTAACAAATACTGCCAAAAAGGGTATCCTATGACAAGTATAGAGCGTTGGTATTATGAGCCGAAATGATAGAAGTGTTTTATTTTGTGTGGGAAAGTTTTTTAAAAAGAGTGGTCCCTCAACGGCTAAGTGTGATAAGTTGGAAGGGTATTTTGGTCATTTTACTAGTGATTGTTGTTTTTTTGTTTGAATTACTGTTTTTTTGTCAGCGTTTCTCGTGGGGTGGGTACTTGCACAGTTTACACTTTGCCTGTTTGTGTTGCTAACGACGTTTTTTTTGTTGAATTCTTTGCACCCCTTTTGTCCTTAATGGGGTCTACTTGTGAATGCGATATTTGTGTCGAGAAAGATGGAAAGTTGTAAGATCGATAATAAATGATGAACGTATCTTGAATAGGTTATTATAGCGTGAAATTGTGATATACGGTTGTATAAGAGAGTTGTTTTAAACTTTGGGGGTTATGAATGCAAAGTATCGATTAATCAATGATCATATTAATATATTATTGGTTTTCGAAGATGAACCTATTAGGGATACTATATATCTATATTTCACTAAACATTCATAATTGAATATGTATCATAACATAAGCTACCTTATTCGTTCAAGGTGATGTGTAAAATCCGACATACTTCGTACATGTATTTTGTAACAAGGTTTGAGTTCCACTCATAGACGAGAATGAGTGCAGAGCAACTTTCATTGGATTATTGACTATATTTTTGATCGTATACGTTGTTTTACTGTATTTTCGTGATTGTTTGTTATTAGAAAGTAGACATGTTGATAATGTAAACTCATCATGGGTTAGATAGTTTGGAGCTTTGGGTAGCTCACATAGTTGCTTTACCCCTCGCCTTGTATTGTTGGATTTGCGATTAATAAAGGAAAATAAAATGATGTCCCTGAGGCCTAAAGAGTCTTTTTCAAAAATATAATTTGAAATACGTGTTATATATGACCGTCATATGGCATAACACAAATCCAATAGAAAGCTAAACTAAAAACACTAGAGTTCGACTTGTGTGGCTTTGAAATTTAGTTGGCTCTTTATTTTGACCCAATTATGAATATGGGTTGGGCCAACAAAGTAGAATTATGTCAATACTTGTGTTGGGCCTAATCAATACGAAGTATATTGTTGTGATTGACCCTTTAGTTTCGACCAATTTACGTACAAAGTATTTTATTTTTTGTTATAGACCATTTGAATATAATCATGCATAAAGCGTGAGATTTGTGTCAAGCAATTTCAAATTATGAACAAAAAATATTTAGTTGAAATAAAGAAAATGTTCTATGATTAGTACTCCCTCCATCCCAATGAATTGTTAACGTTTTATATTTGATGGTTTATACATGATACAATTAATCCTTATATTTTTGTGTATTATATAAATTTCATATAATGTACATGTAAATTAGTTTGTTATAACGAGTTCTGTGTATTAAGTTATTTTATTTTTATACTCCTTCATTTCTTGTATTTGTTTTTGTATCAAAACTGAAACGTTAAGCTAACTGTGACAGAGGGAATATATATTTTTAGAGCATGCATCAAAGTTGATTGTTTTCACACAAAATTCTTATATGTACAAATTAATTTTGACTTTAGTTAGTTATGAATGGACTTGACATAGCACATTAAGCTAAAATAATTAATGGATAAGTCGATGGAAATTTTAACATAAACTTTATTAATTATGATTCGTCTAACAATACATTCTTTTTGTACTAAATAAAGTTGAGTGTGTATAGTCCTTTGTGAAAAATAATCACTCGATCACGTTTATTGTGAAATCGTGTCAAATGAGTATTTATGTTTTCGAGTTCGAGTTGATTGGCTTAATTAGATCATTTGACAATAATATTCAACCGATAAATTCGACTAAATTTTACCATATCAATTAATATAGCCACATAGGTGATTAATGCAATTTAGGCGGAATTTATAAGAAGAATTGTTTAAAAATATTCATTCACTTATGAATTACTAGTGCATCGCTTTGGCCTAAGTAAAGAATCACATTAGTATACACTGTTGGGCCATATTCGACAAATCCAAGGTGAGGAATTAAAAGAGCCCATGTTATTGATTACACAAAGATTAGGGAGAGGCCCATTTATTTGGTCAGCAACTTCCCTGAAAAGCAGCAAAAACTGAGTACAAGCTGAATAGAAGAACGAGTCATCAGCCTAAAAAGAAGGACAACTACCTCCACTGCCTCCTATTTCTTGTGGACTACCCCATGAAGATAGGAACAACTCCAACCTCCTACAACCTTTATATAAATCAACGAAAGCAAAACAAAGAAGGGTTACGCATACAACACCACTCCAACACGCATATTCTTCATTAATTCATAGCAATTATATCGTATTTTACATTAAGATATTATCATTG
>JAUEKU010180033.1:0-10424 GCA_032274805.1 Gypsophila paniculata | reverse complement strand
ATATTAATGACGCTGGTTTAGACTTAATTATAATTCCGCCTTAGTTAATTAAAGTCACTAAAAACCAGGTTGTTACACTGTAAGTTTTAGACCAAGGTCCATGAGTAGAGACCGAATCCAAATGATTTCAGATGTTGTATCGGCAACATCTCAAAACTCTACTTCTGTGGATGATCGAGCTAGTGCTTTCTGTTTCTTTGAGGCCCAAGGAATTGGATTTTTGCCGAGATAAACTATATACTCGGATGTGGATACATAGTCATCTTTGTCACCGCCCCAGTCTGCGTCACTGAAAGCATGAAGTTGAAGTGGGTTATGGCGGTGTAATTGTAGTCCAAGTTGCATAGTACCATGGAGGTAGCGGAGAAGTCGTTTGAGAGCCGCCCAATGAGTGAGTTGTGGTTTTTGCATGAATTGAGCCAATTTATTTACAGAGTACGAGATGTCTGGTCGAGTTAGTGATAGGTATTGTAGGCTTCCTACGGTGGAGCGATAGGCAGTAATGTCGCATGACTGTGTATTGATGTTTTCAGTAAGGAGATGATGAGATAGCATAGGAGTGGTGGCGGGTTTGCATTTCAACATGTCATGTCGTTGGAGAAGATCAAAGATGTACTTTGTTTGAGAGAGTAGTAGGTGTTTGTAACCACGTGTGATTTCGAATTAGCGCATTGTATTCGTCGAGCATAGTTGCCCTCTATTGGGGAGAGGAGAGTGCTTGTTTAGCCGTGGTAGGTAGAGAGTGTGGTGTGTTGGTTATGGCTAATTTAGCGTATTTCGGGTTAGACGGATGTTATTTGAGAGGCGAGTCACAGCGCGACCGAGTGTATTTGATTGGTTCTCGGTAGACTCGGACGATGTGGGTGTACTATGGAGTGGTGGAACTGTGTCAAATTATGGATCAGAGTGTGGAGCGGAGGTTGGGGCAGTGGGTTGGTTGGTAATAGGTGGTTGTAAACGAGGACGCGGAGATGAGATCAAGGTGTTATCTGATGCTGAGGCATTAGGTCGAATGGGCAATAGTAGGAGTGGTGGTTCACACCTGTCCGCGTAAGTGTGAGCCGTGTCAGAGTGGGGTAGGGAGGATAGACGATTATACGAGAATTCTGTTTCAACAAATGTTACATGTCAAGAGGTGTAGACCCGATTTGTGGTGGGATCGAAGCAATGGTATGCGCTTTGGGTGGTGGAGTAGCCTAGGAAGATACACTCGGTGGATTTTGGTGGGAGTTTATTAGGGGTATAAGGTCAGAGCCAAGGGTAGCAGAGACATCAAAAGGCGCGTAGTTTATTGTAATTTGGAGGGGTGCTAAGGAGGCGAGAGTAAGGAGTGTCATGGTGTAGGGTGACAGTTGGTAGGCGGTTGATTAAGCTGCTGTAGCAAAGGCATATGGCCAAAAGGTAGCAGGGATTTGAGCGTGAGTAAGTAGGGAAAGTCCTATTTCAACTATGTGACGATGGCGTAACTCGGCGTAACATTGTGTTCGGGAGTGTGAGGTGGTGTGGTTAGATGAGTGTGATACCTTGTTTTAGTAGAGTAGGTGTAATTTTGACATATTCGCTTCCGTTGTCTGAGAACAATTGAATAATTGGTCGATTGAAATATTTTTCGACGAGGGCTTTAAATTGAAGAAAAACATTAAACGTATTTGACTTATTTTTTAGTGGATAAAGCCAAATATATTTAGTAATTAAGTGATCAACGAATATGATATAATATTTTAAACCATCTTGAGATGGAATATGAGAGGTACAAATGATGAGGCTAAGTCGTATCGTCTATCAAAGATGATCCTAACGAAGACCTAACTAAGTAGTCAGGGCAAGTCGAGGTCCAACTCACGAGCGAGAATCAAGCATGCAATGCTAGAAAGAGACAGGTCACTAAAGCGAAGGGTTTGGTTTGTGTGTAGAATCTAAACAACTAATAATCAAAGGGTAAAAGGTCTAGGTCTCAGGTTCCTTATGAGTTAGCTAAGACGGTCTAGGGTCGATCAATCAAGTCAAGGTACAGGTATTAGGTAATGCGACACGCCCTCCCGGATCATATGTCTACCTTAGGACAAACTAACGGGCGCCAGCCTCAATTAGACAAACCTACCAATTCTATGCAAGTCTAGCCTAAACCCATCTCCCAATGTAGTCTAAGGTCTCCAAGATCAATCAATCAAACACACAAGAATTCAATCGATTGTAACACAGCTGCATAGAAAAAGGAATAGCAAGTACGATAACAGACAATCAATCAAACCCCATAAGATCTCAACATGAACTCATAATTCCCCCTCAAACCCTAGTATAAACTTAGCTACATATAGTCTTAAAGGAAATGACAAGCAAAGAGTTTAAAACAGTAAACATAGTTGAAATAATCAAAAGAGATACGTTACCAAATATGTTTGCAAGATTGAAAGTAGAAAATCGTCTTGAACTTGAATCAAATTTGGAGGGTGTAAGTTTTAGTTTAGGAATGAACTACAAAATATAAATGAAATTTAGGGCTGGGTTCTAATGTGAAACTTGATGCCAAATCAAAATACAAAACAGAGTTTACATAATATTTCTGAAATAAGCAATACGAAACGACTCGGGGCATGTCTGACACCAAGCTTGATCGAGCAAGGCCACACTCGATCGAGCACTGACCTCCTTGATCGAGCACATGGTCAGGAGATCGAGCTCTGCTCGATTTCAGCTTTGTTTATTCGTTTCTTCTTTCCCGTCTTTAGTTATTGGATGACTTATTCTCCCGTTACTCAGCCTTCACGGTCGATCATCCTTCTACGTTGTCAGAACGCTCCAAAGCGATGTGGAACTAGCTCAAGTCCGCTAATTTCTACAAAAGTAACCAAAACAGCCGAAACATGTAGGGACGAAAAACGTATCGCATTCAACTAAAATAAGCTCAAATGAACGCTAGAACATGATAGAACGGGGGCTAAAACATATATCAAAATAGTCCTTGGGGACATGGTTGAGCTTCAACGCATAGGAAGTATGATTGGTGACCAAGGTCTTTCAAGGACAACCGTCAGGATAAAGCTTAAATGAAGGATGAGACACTAGATGCACACAACCCTGTAACAATAATATTATCAACATAAACAAGAACAATTAAGGTGTCAGTGCCATGAAATATAAATAATGAGGTATTAGAGATAGAGTTAGTTAATCCAGCGCCTAAGAGATAGGTTCGAAGCTCAGTGTACCATGTCCTCGGGGTTTGCTTTAGACCGTATTTGGATGTACGAAGGCAACATACATGATCCAGTTTGGTTAGGCCCACAAAGCCCGGAGTTGGGCCATGTAGACGTTATTAGTGAGGGTGCCTTAAAGAAAGACGTCATTAATGTCGAGTTGACGGAGCGGCCAACTGTTGGTAAAGGCAAGACTAAGCAACAAACTAACCGTGGCGGGTTTCATGACTGGGTTGAAAGTTTCTGTGTAGTTGAGACTGGGGCGTTGATGAAAGGCTTTGGCAACAAGGCGGGCTTTGTTTTTTATGGATATATCCATCGGAGTTGTACTTGGTGCGGAGAGTCCATTTGCAACAGACGATGTTATGAGAGGCGGAAGGGAAGACGAGTTTCCATGTACCATTTTCTTGAAGAACGGTGAACTGGGCCTCCATGGCAGCAGACCAAGTAGGATCAAGCAGAGACTGCTTGGTGGTTTTGGGTTATGTGGGTTGGAGTTGAGCGGAGATATTGAGCTTGTGAATGGGTTTGGAGATGTTGTGAGAGGCGTGGGTGGCGTAGGGATGAGAGTGGGGAGGAGGAGGCGGTAGGGGTAGAGTATGAGTGGGTAAGGCGACGGGAGAGCACGTACTGAACAGAGGGAAGGTGTCAGGAGAGGTGACTTGTAGTGTGTTAGAAGTAGAGGCTACGGGAGGGTGAGTCGTAGTGGGGGAGAGGAGTGGGATAGAGAGTTGACACCACTCAAAGATTGTGGGAAGAGAAGGTGGAGACGGTTGAAGGGGTGGGGTGGCAAAGGAATAGTAGTTGTCGATAAAACGAACGTGACGAGAACCATATAGACGATTGGGCTTAGGTCAAGATATAGATAAGAATGCTGGGAGGGCGAGTAGCCGATGAAGGCGCAAGCAATGGATTGACCCTCGAGTTTGTGGTTGGCATAGGGGCGAAGCCAAGCGAAGCATAGAAAATCGAAGTTGCGAAAGTTCTAATATTTAGGAGGGGTGCAGAATAGGCGGGCGTAGGGAGAAGTATTTGGAAGTGTAGGTGTGGGCATTTGATTGATAAGATAAACATGAGTTTGAAGGGCGTGAGGCTATTACGTGAGAGGCATAGAAGCATGGGCAAGAAGCGCAAGACCGGTGTCCACAATGTGGTGATGTCGTAGTTCAGCAAAACCGTTATGCTCGGGCATGTGTGGTGGGGAGGTAAGGTGTTGTATGCCAAAGGAAGCGAGGTAGGGTTTGCGTTTTACAAACTCGTCACCATTGTCAGATTAAAGAGTCAATATGGGGCGGGAAAAGTTTTTTTCAACAAGGGCTTTGAACTTTAAAAGGTATTATGGATGTCTAACTTTTTCTTAAGTGGAAATAGCCATGTAAATTTTGTGTGGTGATCGACAAAGATAACGTAATATTTAAACTGATCAAATGAATAAACACGCCACACCCATAAATCACTAAAAATTACTTCATGAGGAAATTGAGTTTGAAGAGAGGACATGGTAAATGGCATTTAGTGACTCTTATAAATATGGCATGCTTTGAAAACATTATTGTGAACAATAGTCTTGAATCTAAAGCTAGAAGCAATGTGTTGTAAGACATATAAAATTGGATGGGCTAAACGATGATAGAGGTCGGTGTCTTTGAGCAAGTCGGTGTGAGCTTCGGGGGTGACGACATCGGTCAGTAGTAGACTCCATCCTTGGCTAGACCCGTGAAAAGTGGTGCACCAGTATTACGATTCCTGATAAAAAAAAAAGAAGTAGAGGAATAGTCAATAGAGACGTCATTATCAGTGCAAAATTTAGACACTGAAGTAATATTTATGTGCATTTGCGGTAAATGAGACATGTTGTTCAGAGTAAAGGAGGAAGAGGGAAAGGTCAGAAAATTAGAACTGGTGTTGAGAATTGGAAGGCCGGAACCATCGCCGATGACAATTTCATTCGTGCCATCGTAAGGAGAGTGGAGAGAGAGGTCATGATTCGAGAGTGGAGAGAGAGGGGCAGCTGGGAGACGAGGACCGTGGGATTGGCCTGAGCTAAGGAAGTAGAGGTAAGGGTGTAGCATAGGACTTGAATGTCAGGTTATAGGGCCTTGAAGGATGGATAGTAGGAGATAGTGTGGTCTTGAGTATGGCACCATTGGCCCTTCCCCTTAATGTGATTTTTGGGGTTTTGGTTTGTGGTAGGGGAGACATGGTGGAAGGCACGAGGTTGGGAGGTGGAAGAAGCAGTAGAATGACGGGAAAAGGTAGGATGAGCGACAGTAGGGAGAGAGGTAGCGGGATGCGAAGTAGATTGGTCAATGACGAGTTCACGTTGTATTAACTCTTCATGGAGTTCGGAGAAGGAGATTGGAGAGTCACGGCATTGACGGCATTAATAACGGGTTGGTAGGTTGAGTCCAGCCCGTCAATAAAAAGTTCAATTACGTCTTCGGAGGAGATCACAACGCCAAGGAGAGCAAGTTTGTCAATAGTTTGTTTGATCTTGTTCATGAAGGCAGAGATAGTGAAATTACCTTTGGTGATATTTTTAAGTTTGTGTTTGAGTTGTTTGGCGTAACCAAGGGAGGGGAGGGCGTAGGAAGCGGCAAGGGTGTTTCATGCCTCATAGGTAGTGGTCGTGGAGTGTATAAGAAGGCTGACGGATGTGGTGAGGGTGCAAGCCACGGCACCGAAGATAAGCTTGTCTTGTGGAAACCAAATGTTGTACGCCGGGTTGGGGACGGCGTCTTTGTCCTATTCGATGATAGTTTTAGGGGGCGTTTTGGTACCGTCAATGAAGTATGATAAGCCATATCCTTGAAAGAGAGACTCTGGTTGAAGTCTCCATTGACGATAGTTGGAGCCATCAAATTTGATGACGGAGTGGACATTGATGAGCACTAGTGGTAAGAGAGGCTCGGCATCATTAAGGATGGTAGAGCTTGACATGAGACGAGAGGATTTTAAGGTGTTTGGAGGAGGAAAAACCTTTCTCCTGATACCATGTGAAGTTTGGTATTTTGTATACTAATTGTGAGAGTACAAGGTAGAGTATTTATACATGCAACCTAGACTAGGGCCGGGTAAATCTTTTGTTACTTAAATACAAGTGATGTTTGTCTTGTATACAGCCCTAATATGAGTAAAATGTGGAAACAAATATAGGAGAATAATTAGTATTATCATCAATTAAAAGTAAAGACAAATTGAGAATTTGAAGGGTCGCCATATCACAATACCACTTTTGTTCCGTTCAAATGTTTACATTTTACAAAATACTAGTTGCCTTTATACATTTTGAATAACAACGATTATTCAATGAGGGGATTAGAGTGATATACACAATGAGTAAGTAGTTTACTAATTAAATTAAAATATTATTTAATCCATAGCCTAGTGTTTTGATTAGTTAATCAAATTAAACTTCTGTACAAAGAATACTTTAAACAAGTATTTTTTTTAAAAAAAAAAATAGATAGATAAATGAATGACTCAAACTGAGAGAATATGTTTTATAATAAAATTAAATTATACTTTTAATACTTTTTTTGTGATCATTTACACAGTTTTTTTGTAATATTATAACTGGAATTCAAACCATTATTTGTGATAGACCATTTTTATATTATGCATAACTATTTTATCGACGCTAGTTGTTATTCACTTATTCCTTTTATCTTATTCACTTTTTATATATTTTTATTTAAAAAATAAAGTCATATTGGTTAATTTCTCTGTATAAAAAATTATTTAATCTGTAAAAATTAATTAGATAGAAAGGGATTCATATTGACGAACTATTTTGAATGATAAGTGGACCAATTCCATATTTTTTATTACAGAATGCGATTATAATTTACATTGATTTTCAAAATATAAAGATAAATAAATAATTGGAAAAATTCACAAGAATAATCTCAACTCGCACCCATCTTCCAATAATAATCCCAACCCAAAATAATCCCAAAATAAACTCAACTATTGAGAGAACCTTCCAATAATGTACCCAAGTCAATTTTAACCTGCAGTAACAAGTATAAACGAAGGTGAAAAAAGTTTAAACAAGCTTAAACACTTTTGGTTAATCTTACAATCACAAGGAGGAAGAAGATGACAAAGTGTTTAAACTTGTTTCACCTTCGTTTTTACTTGTTATTGCCGATTAAATTTGTTTTGGGTACATTATTGGAAGGATCTCTCAATAGTTGGGTTTGTTTTGGGATTATTTTGAGTTTGGATTATTATTGGAAGATAGGTGTGAGTTGAGATTATATTTGTGAATTTGTCCTTTATTAAAAACAAGTGACAAAATCAATCCTTATACACACACCTACCCCCTACGGTTCACACACACAACTCCACATTCATTTTCAAACTTATATTTATTATTTTGGCACAGATATTTTGCATAAAAATTCTGATTATTTTCCCACCAAACCACATTCAATTTCACATAATAATTATCAAAATTGGAACAAAAAATGAAGGGCATTTACCCTACCTAACCCAATGCATTAACTAGGTTATGGCATAATAATTATCATCCAATTTATCTATAAATATTACAACTCATTCACTCATATTTCACTTTAGAAAATCTGATATTTTTTCTCAAAGAAAACTCTCTCAAATAACTCACAAAAATCTGGGTTTTAGTCCTCCCAAAGTCGAGATACATACATGCCTATTTGAAGTCGATTTTGCATTTTTAAGACGGGTTTTCAAAGGATTTTTCTTGTAGGATCTTAATATAATTTAATCCTATTTCAAAATTTTTATAATCCGTTCTCTATTGTTTTTAAAGTATTTTGTATCATTTAGAAAGTATGCATAAAGTAGAATAAACTTTGAGAACATATTCACTAGTATGAATGAATATTGGCATGTTTGAATGAATCTGATTTTATAAATAATTTAAATGAACGTATTTGCACGAAATAAAATTATAGAATGGTTCATATTAGTTCTGGCCACGAGTTTATAAATTAAAAATAAGAAAAAAATGAAATAAAATTAATTCGGAATTTAAAAGTTACATGTAAATCTGCCATGTTAGTAACTCTGTTTTTTTGTTCTATTGGACGACTGTTTTCTCAAACTATTTGTATAAAACTTGACCTTGTTCACTGAATTAAAGTTTTCGATCTATGAGTCTATTATATGCCTTTTAAACCACTTCGCCTAATTACTTATAATTAATTTTTGAGAATTTTTCTCGTAAGACTGCTAAGAATGAACGAAACCTAGAAATCTGATAATGTTCTTATTTTTTATTATAAATTAGAGACCTCCAATGGACTTGGCTTTTGTCACGAACATTCCTTAGGGTGTCTAGTTTAAATACAAAAATTGACAAGGTCAGATGTTGAGTTTAAAGGTCCGAAAAATATGTAAAACCCGACACTACACAATCTGCCCAAAGTTAGAAATTACTATTGAATGAAAATGAAGAGTTTATGTTTATATTTTCGACTTTGTATGAATTTATTTTATGTCTACTATATTTATGAGACATTAGGAGACCTCAGGTCATGTATTAAATATAAATTTTCAACGGAGAAAGTTTAATTTATCGCTTCCGCAAGAATATTACTATCATTTCTTTTGTAAGACGATATTTATTTCACTAATGATCCCGAGATATATTGATCCACTATTTTATATTATTTATATCGTGATATCCCGAGTTCGTTAATTCGGGGTGTTACAAAGTGGTATCAGAGCGGGTTCTTTCTTGGTTAGGCATAAATATCCTCACATCTTTACGCCGTCCGCAAAATTTGACTGACCTAGAATGAATTAAAATTGGATATGATAAAACGAACTCTAAAATGAATTCTAAAATGAAAAGAAATAAACGTGTTAAAATGAATGCACAACGAGGGTTATAGGAGGAGTATTGTAATGTTGTGATTTTCGTATGATGTTGAATTATGATTTTGACTTGTGTGTATGTTTGTGTTTATTTGATGTTTCTTAGTTTAATTGCCTGGTTTCAACAAACCTATTTGCAACCCCGAGTGTTTGACTTATAACCCAAATAATATGTATGAGGATAGGGAGACATATGGATAAGTATGCTGAACATGCGTATCCGACACATAAGTGTGATGATTTTGAGAGAGACTGAGCATTCATAGGGGCCTTAGAACCTAAGAAAATTAAAATGAGCATTCAGTCTAAAATAAACCCCGGGAGGAAGAGTGAGTAGTCCAATCAAACCGTGGTGGAGGGAGACGTCCCAAAACAATGGAGGGAGGACGTTTCTAGATAGATTGGCCCTTACGAGCACCTGTCGGTTTACTACATGGTTAGTACGAGTGTGAATGGATTTTAAAGGATGCGTTGGATTCGGTGATATGAATTGTAAGGATTTACTTGGAAGTATACCCTTGGATGATATTGAAGATGATTTGACCAAAAAACGCAACTTGAATGGCCTAAATAGTATATTATTGTGAACATATGAGATGGACTATGAAGATGAACTACGTATGACAATGTGAAATATTATGTGGTGATATGATATTGTTGCAAAAATATGACATATATGAAGTTAAGAATGTAGTATTATATTCCGAATGTGAGTCGTAAAGTAAAGAATGTATGACTTGAAATGATTGAGGAATATGATGATTGAAGTATTATGAATGGATAAAACCTAAAAGGTAGAATTATGTGATAATATGCATTGCAACGTGACATACCTTGAATGCGAAGTTGAGAAAAATGTGTCTTTATGTAAATAGATGGCAATTGCGTATGACCTATGTTAAAAGAATTCTTAGGAAATAGTGTGCGAATATTTGAACTAATGCCTAAGAAAATCAGATACATTTTTGACTACAAACAAAATTGTTATGTTAATTATGGGATATTGGCGTGACTGAATTTGAGATATGCGCATAGATGAAGTGTTTGAATTTTATGTTCGAGGCATGCATGATGACGTGAGCATCCAGAATATCTAATACCTTGTTTAACATCTATTGAAGTTGACGCTTTAGTTTAATAAGGAAGATGAGATTTATGAACATGGAGTTGGTACAAAGACTCGAAGAAAACGTAAAATTGGTATATTGAGTGGAATATCGATTGATTATAGACATGGTTTTATGACATGCAAGTACATGAGATGATTGGATATAGTAGATTTGCGGACATTATAATATGAAAAGTTCATTTTGAAATGGATGCTTGAGATAATTGCTTATAATATTTGAATTATGTTGATAA
>JAUEKU010180022.1:0-10424 GCA_032274805.1 Gypsophila paniculata | reverse complement strand
GCGGCGGCTGCGGCGGAGGAGGAGGCGGGAGGGGGAAGAGGAGTAGAGGGAGTGGAGGAGGGATGATGGTGGAGACGATGGATAAGGCGGCTCAGCAGAGGCAGAGGAGGATGATTAAGAATCGAGAGTCGGCTGCTCGGTCCAGGGAGCGTAAACAGGTTGAGGGTTTCCATGTTTTTCTTTGGTTGCTGTGGAATTTATGATTAGTTGTTTAGCTTTGTCAATGTAGACTCTAGAATGTAGAGGATGCATGATTGTATAGAAGCACGTTACGTTGGAAGTAGTTATTGGTTTCTGTTTTCGTTTGGCTTTCGTGTATGCAAATCAGACATGAGTACTCTGGTATTATAGAGGTATATATAAGCGTCTGCGGAAGGAAGACAAGTTTGTGAAGGAGGAAAATACATAGGATGTCTATAAATTTTGGAAAATTTATATTAAGCGACATAGGTTAGAACTTAGAAGGTAGAGATTTTGGTGGTGTTAGGTTTTCATGAATGTGAAATAATACATCCTTTATTCCTAGTGAATGCTAACAATTACGGAGTAATTTTGAACAGAGTATTAAGAGTCAAAAGAGTAAAACATGAGTTGGGTTGTGATTGAAAATGTACAATGCCCACCCACTTCACCTTTGCGTATAGTCACCCTTTAACATCTTACATCCTCACCCTTCACCTTCTTAGTCGTTCGTACCTTATGCTTCCCAACTCCATGAAACCACCATCTCCATCACTCGTCACCTTCCCCAAACTCCATCCACCATTATATCGAGCATCAACTTTTATCCCCACCCTTCACCTTCCTAATAGGAGGGTGAAGAAGCCCTTGACGGCCTTCTGTGAGTGATCAGTGATGACTAGCTATGTGCTGGTGGCAGTGGTGTGATTCTTACTGTGCCAATGTGCTTGTGGGTAGCTTATGGCTAAGGTGGAGTTAGACTTAGGCCATGGTGGGGGAGGGGTAGGCCTGGGTTTGACCGATGGTAGTGGTGGCATGGGGTTGTCAGGTCGCTATACTCATAATGAGAGGAGTCAGAGGACAAACATGATGTAGAGATGAGTAGTCCGTGCAGTAAATACTCCGTGTTAGATTATGTTTGTCAGTGCTGAAATAATGTAATTGTCCATGTGGATCAAAATACATATGTTGGCATGTAAAATCTCGAAGGGTAATATGACCATTTTAGGGGGTTAATTGCCTAAAATAGAAATGTAACAACTTATTAATATTGAATAAAAAGGAAAATCTTGATAACCCTGTAAGAATGAAGGGAGTACTTCCTTTCCCGTTCCTTCTACAAAATTTCTCTAGGAAATAATTACGAGTAGTCTTTAGGAGATGAGTTGCAATTGGAATAAGGTAATAAAAATGAAACTTTTAAAGGCTAGTGTGTAACTTTAGATTCAAAAGTATGGGTAGAATAGTAAATTAGTATGTTTGTTTTGCCAAAAATAGAAAATTTCACTGTTTCAATAGATATGCTTAGACAATAATGCTGTTTGGATCGTGGTATTTTGCCTCTGCTTGGGACATGAATCTCGGAATCAGTCATGAAATCATATCTCAGTTCTTGCGGGATAATCGCGGTGGGACATATGATAACCTTTAAAACCTTGATTTCTCACTCCCATAGTGGCTGTGGGCCTTGTGGCCAATTTTAATATCATAGTTTGTATCTTTTCAAAGCATGTAAATAGGAGGTGGGTGTTATGAAGTGTTGGGGTTTCAATTAGCTTATATGGATTTATGGTTATATCGTCAATACATGAAAATTGTGGTCATTAGATTGAGCAAGATCGTTTGAGTAAACATTAGGATTTTGTTATTGAATGTGAATTATTAAACGATGGAAATGCACATAGAGTTACATCACCTAGTGATGCTGATTGTGTAGTACTAAATTTACCAAGTGTCAAAAGAAGGTGATTACATTTTAGAGTATGTGCGTAATTATAAGGCTCTCTGCTATGTTTCTTTGTTTTTTTCATATGAACATGTGGAGTTTCCACTATGTTTTGGTTAGTTGATTGTAATTTGGAGATATAAGTATAGAGATATAGGGGGAGAGAGAAGGACAAGTATTAAAGTATTATCAATTACGACTCTTGATCTAATAACTTTGTGTTCAGTTATGTGAACACTGCCGCATAACAGTATGCAATTAATTACAGTTGATTCATGTCAGTGATGTTACTCCCCTCTTTCTGAAAATGTATTTGTTTCCTACTTCTGAAATTGATTTGTCAAAATATTAGCTCTCTTAGCTGTTTGTTTATCATGTTCTTACTTTGTTGTTGTGGCGTTTTGATTTGACTTTAGGCATATCAAGTTGAACTGGAAGCCTTGGCTGCCAAATTGGAAGAAGAAAACGAACTATTACTGAGAGAAAAGGTATTAAAAATTCTGCTCATCACTTAAGGCGTGATGTGATCATGTCATTTGAGCTTAATGTCTGTGTCTGCTGCTGTGCATGTCGTCTTGGCTAAAATTGTTGCAAAACTGATTGTTCACTCTGAATTACGAGACAAGAGAGCCCCTTTATGTTTTAGAGAATATTATGCTGCTGTAATTTATTCTCTTTGCAGATGCATTGCTAATGCTTGAAACTGCTAAAACATTGTACTAAGGCTTTTGCGTCTTATCTCTGTTGGTCATTTGAACAGTTTATCATAATTTTATGTTAGTTCTATAATTATATGCTAGTTTGAATGACGAAAGGAGAAATAATAAAATTTGAATCGGAATATATAATTTTGTTGAAACTCTGTTTTGGTTTCTTACTGATGACATTTGAACTGGACTTCATACTCAAGCGCTTTTGTATTTTAATTCTCCGTTTGTCATGCAGGCACACCGGACTAAGCAAAGGTATATGCAGGTAAACATGCAAACTTTGATCTTAACTGTTTTGATTATGAATTACATTACTTTGTCTTTTCTGAAGGAATAGTAGATTACAGTGGTGCTTTATCGCTCGTTTGTAATAGGTAGTTAAGTTGATTGAGTGATTAGGACTTTACAAATAAAATCTGTGAACTTAGAAATTTCGAGGGTATTATCCGATAGCAGTTCCATATCAGATATTATGCATGTTCACGACACATGATATCAATGTTAGATGTTTCAACAAAGGGGGTAGTGACTAATGGCTCAGTGCTATAGACTCTTAGATGAAAACATGAGAAAGTTTAAGAGAGTAACTATTATGTGTCTTTGGAATATTAAGTAAAGCAAAATACTTCACAAAACTATCTGTGCTTTTATGTTATGCATTCTTAAGCTCTAAATTAGAACTTCCTGTCAATGCAATTCTCATTTTGGGTCACCTAGAAGGCAGAAGCATTCTTTCTTATACTTCTGACATGAGTTTATGACTACATAAACTCGATTTTCCTTTTCTTTCCATGGGCTGGAGCCTATTGCGCACTTGGGTAATGTTGTTGAAGGACTTGAAGATAAAATTAAATTGTCTGACAATCTGAGCATCTTTTGTGTTTGACGTTGGTTATTTTGCAGCTCATGGAGAAGATTGTCCCAGTGGTGGAGAAGAGACGCTCACCACGCACCCTGAGGAGAGTTCGTTCGATGCAGTGGTAAATAAATACTCCGTAGATGTTTTAACGTTATAGTTTGACTGTGCCAAAAGTGCAATCTCATCAGACACGTCTCGTGCAAGAAAAGATGTATTTATTTACTGCGATTGCCTACGCAGACGCCAGTCATTCTTGTTACGTGGTGAGGAAAGTAAATTGGAGTTTGTGTCCTTAGAATGTAGATGTTGGTAGTTTGTTGTTTAGGTATGTATCGTCTCGATGCAAGGCTCCCTAAGTTAGAAAGCAGGAGAGGCAACAAAATCGAAACTGTTCCGTGTTGATGACAGTCTCATATACTAATAGATCAATAAATGACATGCCCTTTTGTGGTGTACTGGATTGCGCTGAATCGTTGGGAGGCAGAGTTATGTGCATATTGCTTTTGGTAGACCGTGGATTGGGTGGATGTATATACGTTATACATTCGCCTTTGTTTTTTGGTTATCTATGACTTTTTGCACAAGAATTTAAAACTAAGAAAAAAAAATTGAGAATTTTGCTGTGATAATTTAAAGCTCATAATAATCCTCCATGTAAGCATTGTTTTTTTAAACTTGATTGAGAATTTTACTGTGATAATTTAAAGCTCATAATAATCCTCCATGTAAGCATTGTTTTTTTAAACTTGATTTCAATTCAGCTGTAATTTTCATCATCATTATCATCATTATAGTTACATTAGTTAATTTTCATCATCATTATCATCATTATAGTTACATTAGTTAGGGGTGATAATGAGACGAGATAGCTTCCAAGCAATTAGGGGTGATAATGAGACGAGATAGCTTGCAAGCAACTCGAGTTCTGCTCGTGCGAGCTCAGCTCGAGCTTGGACTCGGATGTCACGCCGAGCTAATGTCAGCTCGGTTCGAAAAGCTCGCGAGCGGCTCAAACTTGTGTGATTATATGCGATTTTTTTATATTTTATTAAAATATTTTAATATCATTATATATTTGTATCACGCGTATACAAATGTCTCATTGATTTTCAAAAGAGTTTTATATATAATCTTCGAGCCTTGTTAATTCAGAAGATAAAAACGAAAATTTTACAATTACTTATATAGGCTTGGGTTTGACTTGAACTCGTGTTGAAGTTCGTTAGTTTGATAACGAGCACGATTTTTTAAGCTCGGGTAAGCTCGAGATCAGCTCGAGCTTGATTTTCGCTTCACGAGTACAAGCCGAGCAAGGCCAAGCTCGGGCTTGGCTCGACTCGTTATCACCCCTAATTACAATCTTCTTAGTTTAGCTCAACTTAGCTTCATTCAATTTCGAGTTTAGATCGGTTGGGTCCTAAAGATTAAAACTTTACCTTTTAATCGAAACAATATGTTTCCAGTAAAATCGGCTTATTGATAAGATCCATATGAGAATTATAGAATCCCTTAAAAAGGGAGTTGTAACTACTTGTTGTTACTGGGACTTGTTGAACAATATCGAATAGAACCTAATAGTAAAAGAATGCCCTACGAAATAGTGACCTTGATATTATAATACTTGGATAAAACTTGAGTCACGAATTCACGTTTTCCTTAGAGAATATTCCGACCCTATTAGCCTTGGGTTACACAGGATTTCTCGTAGGATAAAACAAGTTCGCCTCTCTTGTTCTTAGGCTAGAAACAAAAGAATTACAATGAGTTTTTATGTTGATTTTGTTTTTGCAAATGTATAGGAGAAATCATTTTGTGATTATGTGATGTTTTTAATTTCTTCTATCACCCCTCATCTATTTATAATAGATGAAAAGTCACAACTTGAAATTAACCAAGAGACACGACTCTTAAAAGAACACCAAGAAGTGATACAATGCATTTAACTATTATTTTAGATTATGCATTCCATAACTATAAAAATGTTTATACAAGCATGCACTCCGCATTCCCCGAACTCATATTATAACATCGTATAGTTATCACATTTGCACAAATCCCGACTACACTTAAACGATCGGAAATTTACACTTAAATCACCAACACTACTCTCAAGTGAGGAGATTTATTATAACCTTATTATAAGATCGACTTATTTGAGATTTAGTGTATTCTGAAAAATATGCTTATGATATAGCGTAATTGTAGAGTGATCGCGTGGTAAAGTCGTCATCAACTTCTACTAATCACAAATGAAAATAGACAATAATTGATATTTACTGAAATGAAAATAGATTAGATAATATATATAGTTGATCGGAGTAGTGTAGGGAGTAAAGATTATATCTGTTACCCGCCTTTATGTAATTATGATAAGTGTACGAGTGTATGGCAAATTTATTCGAGTTTACTTAATTATATATTTGATCGTCCAATTCTTTATGTTTCATCTCAATTAGGAGTATCGGAAGATGAGTATACGTAGTAGTATTATCGTTGTTGTTGTGGTTGTGGTGGTTGCTGTTATTCTTAAAAAAATGATCTTTTAAAATAAAAATGAAGAATTATTTAAATTTTATTTCTAATCATTTATTTAATTTCCCTTTATTGATTATCCTATTTACAATTTGAAAGTGAAAAACGATACGTTATCTTCACCTTTGTTATCTAAATCTAAATCTAAATCTAAATTGAAAATTAAAACGTGAAAAGAAGAGAGCAATAGAGAAAAAGTGGGTGAAATAGGTAGGGTCGTCGTGAGGCCATAGTCCTCGTACTTGTGAACCCATATGCTTGAATTTGTCGTGACTTATGCAAAACAAGACAACTATTAATTGGAATGCTAATAAGGGCAGATATTAGTAGTCTCATGACATAAAGTCATTAGCAAGTGTGCCCTTAGTTTTTGGACGTTCATGGCCTGACTTCTTCTCTTCAAATCTTCCTCCACGCCTTCTCTCTTTTTCATATTCTATCCACCTTTCTACAAAATTAAATTAAAATTACTAGTTTTCCTTAACAAATTTTCGAATAAGATCGTTGAATAACATACGACCTTATAATTAAGTGGAGTGTAGACCATCACATTAAAAGCCATTATACGTCATACAACGGTTTTACAAGAGACTAACTCGTTCATTCTACTTATATTACTAACTATTTATCAATAAGTCTAGTAAAGAATCGTCTTTCATTTACAAAATTATATGGTAGACGATAAATGAAGGTATAATAATTCTTAATTAGAGATAAAAAGAATAAGATTTTACACAATTCATTGTGAAATGTCATCTTTTAATTTTTAGACTTTGTTATGGAGTGTTATTTCAAAAGTTAATATAAATTTTGTGATTTCAACTTGATGATTTGGATAAAACAATACGAACCGCGTAAACGTATCAATCTTTAAGAATATAAGGGAAAACTTCGTTTTTTTTATAACCCTACATATACACCACTAATCTAGACTAAATCGATTATGAAAAAAAGATGTTAGAAAATTTGTGTCATATTATCATTGTTTACATTTTACATTTTATAGCATTTTTTACATTTTATTTGAATTACACATATTTTGAAGATATTGAATTGTAAAAAGCATGACTCAAACATAAATATGGGGTAAAAAGTTACGAGTAAGTTATATATACTCCTCTTATCCGATGTAATCTACTAATTTAATGCTTTGAATTCGAAATTTAAAAATGCTGACCTTAAATATATTATTATTTCGTAGAGTTGATAAAATTTATCAATAATATATAAGAAAAATATATACAGCGTGTGATTTTTCAACTCTATGCAATCCCAACCCCATAAATTGACCCTCCAAACAAAATAATTCTTCTTTCTTAGCCTAGGCATTGCTCTATGTGGAGTTAATATTATCTTGCATCTTTTATTGCTCTAGTGTTTCTTATATTTAGGTCCATATAATTAATTATATTCTTATAATGCCAAATTAATTAAGTTTTTTCTGAGCTTAGTCTAATAAGCTACTCCCTCATTCAACTCCAACTTGTGCATGAAATTTTTTGACACTATTTAAGAGTTGAAAGAATCCTTGAAATTATCGACAATATATAAGTGAAAATATAGTCATGCTTGATCTTGTTTGATTCGTCTTCTTAAATACAATATTAATATCAAATTTATAAAATTTTTTATAATGTGCAATTAAAAATATTAACGTTGCAAAACTCGCATTGACATGTGTGCCATGATATTGTGCACAAGTTGGAGTTGAATGAAGGGAGTATTACGCACGTAGGATTTTTTTAAGTTATGAAATTAGCCTATTGTTTACGGTCTTAAACCTAAGTTGAAAAAATGAACGGTTAGGCTGGTCTTTATTTCCTCGAGTCAACCAGATTCTTTCCTACCTAATTTGATTGCACAATCATACCCCAAAAAAGGTGAAACCACTTTTATGGAGTATATATATTAGAAATTGGGAAAAATACAAATTTATATTCCCTCCATTTCATTGATAAGGCCTCATAGGGGTTTGACACGGGTTTTAAGAAAGTGGAAAAAAGTGGGGGTATAATGATATTTTCAAATAATATGCAAGTTGTGTGTATGAAAAATTGTGAAACAATAAGGTTATTTTGGTAATTTTCAATGAAAAAAGTAGATGAATTTAGAAATGAGGCTTTATAAGTAAAATTTCCGAAAAAGGAAAGTGGGGCTTTATCATTGAAATGGAAGGAGTATTTAGGAGTTAGGACGGATATATTCGTCTTAAATTAAAGACGATCAAGTAGAATGATAAAATAAAAGTGAGATGCTTAAGGAAAAATAAAAGACTTGTCAATAACGATTTTTTTTGCTTAAAGATATAATTCGATCCACTTATTACCAAAATATATTAGTCAATATAAAAAATCGTTCACCTCATAAGTCGAAGGAGTTTTCATTCCAAAGCCAATTGACGATGAGAGTAGTAACCTCTTGACTTATAAAATGTTCAACTCTTCTTTGTCTCGTCAATGTGAGACCTTATTATATGTGAAGCTCTTCTTCACATCCACATATCATTAGTGGCGTAGGAAGGTTGTGTGGGGTTCCGAGACCCACTGTCGACGAGAAAGTGAAAAAATACAATAAATTACATATAAATAATGTATGTTTTGACAATCAAGGCTCCCTAATTTCGCGATTAAAAGTTATAATTTAAACTTGTATTGATTATGTCCTCGTTGTTCGAATTTTTTGACTCCGCCACCAAATATTATGCACCGCTAAATCCATAGGTTACATACTCGTGAATTATTGATGCATTATTGAGTTAATGTTTAATTGGAGTTTCGAATATTAAAATATAATTTATGCAACAACAAGATAATGGTGGACACTCCGACATGATTTAATGAAAGAGAACAATGCTCGTGATACTTGGAGAACCTAAAGTTATGGCTAAACCATGTGTATTCTTAGTACTAGAATGCATATATCTAATCAATCAATCGCATTGAGCAATATCTAATGTGAGACACTTTAATAGAATAAATTTAGGAATTTATTATGAGATGTCTAATATGAAGAATTAATTATTTTTGAGTTTTAATAGATATTGTTTGATTTATTAAATGTATTTTGTCGATATAAGTAGCTTTTTTTTTTTTTAAAAATCTATTTAAACAATGGTCATTTGAGCAAATCAATGAATCTTCAATAGGTAATTCCTTTGAAGAAACTCTTAAGTACACATAAAAATGTTACAACTATATTTATTCGCAAGAAATTTTGAAGATTTTATTGAGCTATAAATATTTTGTTTTTACATAAAAAATAAGTCATATGATTAACAACACGTATATTTCATTGTTAAAAGAACAAAATGTATATGGTGGGTCAAATGAGTTCTAAAGTAGGTGGACATAGATATATAAAACTACCAAATATATAGAAAATGTTAACAAATGACTTATAAACCTATAAAATGATCAGATGTTAAGTTGTTCACTCGCTGAACAATTAAAAGTACAAAAAGATCGATAACATAATTATAGATAATTTTTGGAGCACTTGCTTGCAAAATTAAAATAATGCCTATAATTGTGACTTCTAAAACAAATTAATCATCATTCAACCTAAATTGTGATGGAGTAATTATGATATAATCTCTAGACTGACACAACTTAGATACTAAGTATATTCTGTAGACAATAATGTCAATAATTAATTCTAATTTATAACCAATTTTTCTCTTAATTTCAAATGCACGGGTGATTAATTTAGAAGCTGACAGAATTCAGCTCCCCAAAACTCGAGACTCGTGACATTTTTATAAAGTCCAAACTATGGCTCAACAAAAGCTTAAAGCCAAACCATAAAGCTTATTTTGAAGAAAAAGAAAAAAAAGAAAAAGCATGACACCAAAAATTAAAGGAATCGCATAGTTTAAAAGACGGTGCTTCCTGTTTATTTATTTGTTTACCTTTTTATTTTGAAAATAAACAGAAGTTGTCCTTTTTTTTCGCATAAATATAACTTGATCAAACTCTCAATGAAAGTGATTAGTCTGATCCAACCTATAACCGAAATAAAGAAAGTAGTAGTATTACGGTACTAGTTTCTTTAACACATTGCATGCATAATTAGCCTTATTATAATCGATTCAAAAGAAAAAAAAATTAATGAATGAATCAAAGAGAACATTTAATGAGAAAGTCTGAAAAAAAAACCCAAGCCCATATATTTTTTTTTACGTAAGTATTTATTTAATATGTTTTCATTTACTATCAGTTTTATAATTTAAATATGAAAAACGATTTTTCACCCGACTAACTCATACTTACCTATCTGGCTATCTTATTCAGTACAATTTAATACTCCCTCCGTCTCAGTGAAATGTTAACACTTGTTTATAACACAAAAAATAAGGTAAGTGATAAAATGTCTAATTTGCCCCTTATATTAAAGCATATTTTATTGTTGAAAGTAGGAG
>JAUEKU010180011.1:0-10425 GCA_032274805.1 Gypsophila paniculata | reverse complement strand
ACCCTATTAACCCCACCCAAAAGCGACCCGAACTCGACCAGAACCCGACCGAAAGATCAATGACCCGACTCAATAATGACCCGACTCAATAATGACCCGACTCGATATGATCCGACCCGATCAGATCCGACCAGAACCTGGCCCGATTGACCTAATTACCACCTCTAAACTCACTATTACAGTAATTTAAATTTCAACTACTCTTTTATAAATAACTGCAATAGAAACCTACCAATGGCTAACAGCCTAACATCATCAAACCCAAAAAAAGATAATTTGAGGGGAAAAAAGGTCAATTATGTTTCTCAACTAATTTGCTTTTACAATAACTGATTATTTTATATCATTAGAAACATATTTACATTGTAGTCAGCTTAAATATGTTAGTTATGGTTATAAAGTACATTGACCATATTTTTCTCTATGTATATATTAATATATGAAATTTTTTCGTTAAAATTATGATTTTATTAAATATTTTTGATAATAATTTTGAATATGTGAATTTCATATATTAATTTTTCATATTTCACGACTTATTTATATAGTAAAAATTTATAAAGGTTGATTTCAAAACAATTAATGGAAGAATTAAATATATAGGGAGGGAGTATCTATTTGTCAAAATAAAATTGCTTATAAAAAGAAATTTGGCCTTTAATAGTTCTTATACTAATTTAAAAAATCTTACTTTGTACATTCAATTTCAACTCTTGCATGATATCAATACACAAGTTTTAAGAAATAATGATGTCATTCCTATTAATAAGAGATATAATTAATTAAGAGAAAAGTAGAATTATTGCAAGTGGGATAATGAGACAAAAAGTGGACTTGCATGTGGAAAGATTTACATAAACTAGAAAGACACAAGTTGGGGTTGAATGGCTCAAAAAAGAAAGTGCACAAGTTGGAGTTGAATGGAGCAAGTATAATAAAACGTGTTATATTCCTTATGACCCGAACAAAAAAAAATCAAGGAACTCCAAGTTGATGTCTTATAAAACAATAAAATTTGATTATTTCATCCATTTGCACACAACTTTTTAGATATAAAAACTTACCACAAAATAGAAACATCAGGTCGATCTCCTATGATACCTACTATTTTCTGAACAAAGTACATGAAACAACCAAATAACTACCTATTTTATGTCAGAGGTCTCACAATAATGCAATTGTGAGACCATCTTATCCAAGTTTTATGAATTAGAAATAGATAACAATTCACTAAAACTCTCCAGAATGAAAATATTTAACAAATGATCGAGACAGAGTTACTATAATAATTCATACAAATATAATATTGCATGATATTTTTAAAATTAAGTGACATTTAACGCTTTAATTTTTGACAAAATTGATGATAAATAAACACTTTTAGGCTTTTGAAAAATGTGGGACAAATAATTAAACGAAATAGGGAATGGGATTATCTTTTCGGCTAACAAAATATGAGTCGTAATTTCCTATATAATTCCTTCAGTTTTTTATTTTTTATTTTTTTAAAATGCATTACATCAATCATTTTGGTTCCATAGTTGAGGCCCCCAATTGTGCTAAGGGTACGACTACATCATACACATCTTCCCCCTACTTAAGCCCCACACTTCAACCCCTTTCTACACCTTATTCATTCCTTCTCAAAAATAGTGCTTTTATACTCCATTCTTTCACATTATTTTCTCCTAAACATTGTACTCTTTTCTCCGCCCTTCAAACCCCAAAGAGGCAACCTAAAATCCAACAAAATAAGAATTAAAAATCTAATTTAAATATTCAATATTCAATTCATTATTATTATAATTGTAGTTATTATTAGCTCAATGGAGAAGGGAACAATAACAACAAGCACAAATGATCAAACACATGATTTTATGAATGTAGACTCCTTCTCACAACTCCCTTTTCTCCGCCCTTCTCCCTCCACCACCAAGGATAACAAATCCTCCTCGGCCGCCATTCGCCTCTTTGGTATCGACTTCTCCTCCACCACCACCACGACCGCTGCCACCACAGAGATCTCCAACTCGGGTGACGACACCAACACCACCCATGACACTACCAGCAAAGATGACAACAACAATGTTAACAACAACAATAGTGAAAATGGGGACAGTGGAAGGAAATTTGAGTGCCATTATTGTTGTAGGAACTTCCCTACTTCACAAGCATTAGGAGGTCACCAGAACGCTCATAAACGAGAAAGACAACACGCCAAACGCGCTCATCTTCAGTCCGCCATGATGGCGGCCGACCCCCACCACAACCACCTCTACAACCAACTTGTGAACTACCGACCTACAAATTCTTCATACAACCAAAATTACCATTCTACCCTCAACACAAGTAGGTTTTCATCAAGCACTACTCACTTTCATACCACTACTTCTACCCCTACTAATTATAGCAACTATAGTCGCCACCATCACCACCATACTCCCCCTACTATAAATGGGAACCCGCTCATGTGGCGGGTTCCTACAATCGCTCACTCGGAGCACTCAAGAGTCATTCATCGAGACCGTTCGGTGCCTACCATTGCTTACTGTGGTGGAACTCCAAGTAATAGTAGTACCTCAAAATTACTCAACATTGATAACTCTTCATCTTCCAAAAATAGTATGAGTATGAATATAAGTATGAGTTCTTCTCAAACTCAAATTGGAAGGCGTGGAAGTAATGATAATGTGAGTTTAGATCTTCGTTTGTAATGAAATTAAAATTTTTAGTTTTTTTTTCTCTTTTATGAAAAAAATAACATAAATTCTATATATAGCATTATTGTTGTTATAAATTAGTTTAATTAGCTAGCAAATAATTTAGTTGATGAGAGATTAATTTACAGAGTTTAACTTCTATTTCTAGTTCAGCCCTAGTTAAACCCTCTTAACGAAAATCTCTTGTTTTAATAGAAGTATGTAATTAATTAAGATCCTTGAATTTTATTTAATTTTATATTTATTGTGGACTCAGTTTGATGGTTGAGTAATTAATCTATTAATTGATTCTACGAGGTATTGATTCTAAAAGGATAACATAAATGTAATTTTTTTTTTTATTTGAAAGAAACAATTTGTTTCAATTTATTCATGTTTATTTAATTTTTATTTTAGACAATGTGTCCACTAAACACACATTAATGTTATCAAATAAAACTATTTTGAAAGATTGTCTCCTTAAAATTACAAGGTCACTAGAGGTAAATATTTAAGCATCCTTCATTTTTCAATGAGATTTGCTCCTAATATATGGTTATATTAAAATCTTTAACGTATGCATAGTAGACACATGCGGAAACTCGATTTCATTTTAAGTAATGTTTGTTTGATTAGTTTATCTACTCTCTTATCATTTCTAGAGTATTTTGATCTAATTTTTAACTTCAGTTGTGTACCTCCAATAAATAGTTCTATATTATGACGCGACTTAGGTTAGTGAATCACAATATTATTGTATTAATCTATGCTACGTTTAAATTGAGAGAAAATTAATAAAGGAAAATTTGTCATAAATGACCTCACCTTTCACAAGACTTCTCAAAATAGTATCTTCTTACCTTTCAATATTTTAGAAATAATTTTAACTTTTTAGTGTATTTTCTTAAGGATCATTCACTAATTTATACTCCCTCCATTTTATATATAAGTCGTTTTCGTTTATCGAGGTAAGCCTTTGATTTTCAATTTTACAAAAATATACTTTGAGAAAAATTATAAAAATTACACCATAATTTTCTTCACGAAAAACGCTTTCATATGAGTATACATTTCATAATAATTGCTCTTATATTTTAAGAGATATCGAAGAGAGAAGTTGTTGTCTCGAATGTGAAAATGACTTATATTTTAGAGTGGGGGTAGTAATATTTATCCAATCATCAAATGACATCTACTTATAACCATTTTCTTTTTCCCTTATCGATTATTTTGAAACATCAAATTATGATTTTGTTATATAAAAATAGTTATTTTACGCTTATTCCTCAAATTAAAAAGCACACAAATGAATAAAACAGATAAATAACGAACAAAGGAAGGCCACAAGATTTGACCAGCTACAGAATGAGAAAATGGGGGACTCTTAATAAAAGGAAGCTTAAAAGGGGGAATAACAATAATAACAGATTCTAATATATCATTTGAGAATTCATGGGCAATAAAAAAAGTACGACCATTACACACATGACACATGTAAGAAAAATAAAAAAGGGAAAAAGAAGAAAAATGCGAAAAAACAAAAGTAGGAAGCTAAGGTGAAAGAAAAGTGGGTCAAAGTATATCGCGTAAATCCAACGAGAAAATGACATACATTATTATTGAGGTTGGCTTGGATAACACACATTACTAGCCTGATTTTATTGAGTCGAGATTCTCGGTATCATTTTATGTTTCATTCACGTATTAATTTGACATATAAAAAATGAAATATTAAATAAAATGTCAAAAGATTTAAGTTGAAACAAGGTATATCCTCTCTTAATTTTATTTTGTGTAATTTGGAATCTCCACCATCGACAACAGTGAACACTCCCTTTGATGTGGCTGGTCGAGAGTTTTGCTTCATGTGGGATAATGGTGACATTATAGTTAAAGACTGTATAGTTAAAGACTGAGGTGAGCAACTAGCACATCAAACCCAATTGGTATGAGCAAAATATTTTTCAAAGCTATATGTAGTTGGTGTTAGGAGGATGTGTTGACGGACTCAACAAATGGTCGAAGAACCTTTGTTATAAGATAAGAAACAGAAAAGATTTTATTGACTTTCTTTAAATCTATTTTCGATTGTTTATATTTTTAAAAGTCCATTATAACATTTTGTTAATGAATTTGTTATCTATATAATATAATACTATAAAAGAAGAACCTTCATGCCACGTGTCATCACATAGTTCCTCCTTCACTCAACTTTTCCCGCCTAAGACCACAATTATATGTAGAAGATTATTTTTACATGTAAAGTCTATTTATGGAATCTCAATGAAATCATATCCTAAATTAACCCATGTGATCAAGTGCATCACTTTGTACAATAGACTAAAAAATAGAAAACCTATAATATTTTATTATTACTTTTGATAAGACCTATACGGAGTAGTATATAGACAGTAGAATATGATAAAATCATTTTTTTTATATAGGTCTTATCGATAATTCGCAAAATAAATCATTATTGTAACCTATAATATTTTATTATTATATATTCTTCTGTTTTTCACAAATTCTCATATAAGACGGTCTTATTATAAGACCTCTCACGTGAGAGGAGTTATAGCTACTCATTTAATGGGTTATCCTATTTTTTATATAGGTCTTATCGATAAGACGGTTTTATCGAGAACCTACTGTTTTATTTTGCGTCGTTTTAAGATGTTGCTTTGATTGCATTTTCATATCACTATGCAACATTTTCTTTGTTAAAAATATACTCTGTAATTTTGTAAAAAATTCTTGAATAAACCACCATTTATTTTCATGAAAGAAAAAGAGTTAATCACTATCCATATAATTTTTTGATCAATTTTACTACGCGGCCTTACTATTTATAAACACAGAATTATTTTATTTCTAGAAAAACGTAGCATTTGTTAAATTTTTTTAGAGACATGCTATCTATCTTCTATTCTACCTTCTCCTCTCATAATTCATTAAAATATGATATAATCTTCTCCTTTGTTTGATTTTTGTGCCAAAAAAAAATTATATAATAATCTGGTGTGAGAGAAAATTGAGAGACTGTAAAAGAGAAAGCACCAAAGAGACGGTTCATAGCATCACTCATTTTTTTAATACAAATCTCTTACTTTAAGACAGATTGGACGTGTTAAGCATTTCAAGAGGGTCATAACGGGTGATAAAGTACATTTGGACCTATGTTAATTGTATTAATATTAGGGTAATTCGATAACTCCCAACTATTATAATCAGGATTTTCAAAACTCCACCTTTTTTTTTCAAAATCTCTACCTTTGTAAACAATTTCTTAAGAAATCCAACCAAAGCGCATTTTTTTTTTCAAAAATGAAATGATGTTTTTACCTATTAAATAATTTAGTTATGAAATCTATATATAAAAACTACCCCGTATAAAACAAGAACCGTGTGACACATGTCAATCACAAATTCTTTGTTCAGAAATTATGAAACAAGAATATTGAGTAATTCTATTGGTCGTTGTACGCATATACAACGGTATATATTACTCATCTCATAATAATCTTATAATAACACCTCTCACATATTTACTTCGATCTCATAAATTGAATTTTTTCGTTCTTAGTTACATGAGGCCGTTATAGCGTACAGCGAGTTAGCTTTAATTAAAATATGACTACTAATTATAATGATTATTGTGATAAGAGAAAAAGGGTGGTACGTCCGATATACTACATCAAGGTCAAATTTTTTTCTGAGTTTTATTATAAATTTCTGAGTATTTTGTAAATTGTGAACATAAACTCAAATTCTTGAAAAAAAACTCAGAAAGTTAGAATATGATATTACCTCGGATGTATAATACTCTTATTGTTGTGATCATTATTGATTTGAATAAATTGTGAAAATAAAAAATATTTCATGCAATGATAGCCACAACCGTTATTATAATGGTTATGATTTCAGTTAAGTTGTCCTACACATATAACATTCGTATAGGAAAATTACTCTACAATCAATTATAACTAATTTAATTTGTATTATGATATTGCATCAACAAACGAAATATTTTTTTTTTAACACGGAGTACTTTGTTTTCCTTTTTTTGCATGTCTTAGTTTATTGGTAGAGTTCTATATATGGATTAATAATTAAAAAATCCCTTTATGAAGGACTAATTGGGCCGTGGGTTAGGTTTTAATAGTAAATAGACAAGTGAAAACAGATACAGGTTATTGATCGAATCACGCACAAGTAATAATTTATAGTTTTACGACTCTTACACTCGGGTTAGATTAAATTTTTGATAGAACTACCATACATATATACGAATTTTTTTTATTGAAGATATATATGAAATTATTTTTTGGCATTTTGCACAATTGCTAAGTTATAAAATGTCCATGTAATTTTCATTTCAAAAAAACTATTAGATACTCTTATACATGCCCGTGCAACTTTGCACGGGTATTAAACTAGTTCTTATATAAAAAAAATAAGCAAGAGAGATATGATCAGAAGTGGGATCTTTGTGAAATGATCCTCAAACTTTGGAACCAAAATTGATAGGTTACCAATTATATTTATCACGTTCTCTATCTTTTCTTCTTTTTTCTTTTTTTTTTCTTTTAAAATAAATAAATTGATCATGTTTTGGGACCCGTTAAGCTATTTACATGCATTGAACTGCCCAACTAATATTGCGGGCTCAAATTAAAATAACTTGTACTTTTATTCTTTTTATTTTTTTTAGTGAGACTGCTAATGCAAGTATTTGTGATTTTATATATATGTTGTTTTCACTTTTCTTAATATTCGTTTTTTTTTATATCTCTTAAAATATAAGACTAATTAAATATCATGAAATGAGTATTCTTATGAAAAAAAATTCATTACAAAAATATAAATATGTGTACCCACAAAATCATAATTATTTAATACTACGTATATAATTGGGGTCATCACAATAAAACAATTGGATTCTAGAAAAATATTGTTGGTAGGATAATTTAGGCTTTAACTATTATTGGGCATACTAGGCAATTGAACAGGCCAGCCCGCCCCGCCCCCCCAATTGGCCTCGAGAGGCCCGATCTGATTAGTCTCAATCAAGGGCAGCCTCTAGTTCGAGATTTTGATGACCCGACCCAACGGACCCTTATATTTTTATTATATTTGAATATTCTATAACTTACAGATTGGGCTCGGGTCAAGATTTAGTCCATTCGGCGTGGCCCGCTACACTCAAAGGGTCGCGTTTGGGTCGGGCAAAATAGGCCCGGCATGGTCTAGCTCGACCCGGTATGTGGCTACCTCTAATTGGGCATTTGCGTTGCTAATATTCAGTTACTTTCAAGGGACCTCTAAATATTAAGTATTACTTCGTATAAGACAAAATTTGAATGTGAGACGAAATTACGATAGAATCGAGTGGGGCCAAAAACTCACAAGAGTGGTTTCATCAACCAAAACATATTTCAGTAGAACTTTTAGTTTGTGAGTCAAAAGATGACTTTATTGTATCATCACGTAGTTTGTATATTGACCCCTTATCATGCATTTCACGGGAACATACTAACATGAGTTTTCTTTTTGCTACGTCGAATATGATTCACTCCAAAATATGACACAATTCTTAAATAAAAATGAGGAAAGATGATAAAAACTGTTTTTCCGATTTCAATACTTACAAATTACAACCGTGACTGCTAAATTAACATTTCATTTTAGACAAAATACGTAAAATATTTTTTAAAAATATTACTCGTATGAAAAACTATACTCGTAAGATTTATCTAAGTAGTAGGTCTTATGTTGTGTCAAATACTTATAGGAGTAAATAGCGTCCATATAAAGATATGACTTGCATTGTTCTAATTATACAAAAAAAAAAAAAAATTTACGTTCATAATATATCAGACATATCACATCAACATACTACTAATCATTGAGGAGTGAAATTTTTTTATTTCATTTCATTGGTTAAATTTTCTAAAACTTTCACGGAGTACTTATTTAAAATCCTAAATGCTCATGTTCATGAACTTTTAATTGATTTCTTGGCAATATATAATTTGTTGAACGACCAACGTAAATATGGTTTACTCAATTGTAAACAGCGGCAGATTTATTAAGAGGTGGGTCGAGGCCTGGCCCCCCTACACTTATGTCCGTTTGTTGCGCTATATAACAGAATATTAAGGTGGCTCGGTGGTAGTAGAAATAAGTATTGTCATGTTAGAGGCATTATAAAAATAAATTTATCAAGTTTAGAGATACCAACACTAATTTTAATCAATGATAGGTAACATGTAGAAAAAAAAGTAGGAAAATCATAACCCGTTTCTCATTATCGCATTGCTTTGAGAGTGTTTATATACTGATATATTACATCTATGTATCTAAAATTTTTTCATACAGACGTGTACATATCCTTAGCCGTATTTGCTACTTGAAATGTAATGCTCCCATTGGTCCATGTGGCACATGCATGTGATCATATTGACTCCATATTAATTACAAATTACCACTTTTATTTATTTTCTTTTTAGATTGGGATGATTTGGTCCTCCACACTACTTGGAACTTCCCTCTACCATCTGCTGAATTGAAGTGGATACAACCAATTGCATTCACTCATTAGTCATAATCTCCACTTCTTTATTCTCACCTTCACCAGTTAGATCAACATAACATATCGAATTAAATTAAATTGAATTGAGTTGATATGAAGTCTAAAAGAACCGGTCCAGATGAACATAACACAATTGTATCAAATTGAATTAAACTATATATGTCAATATAGATGTATATAGGTAGTGCGGTGTAAATCTTAATATCATTGGGTAGTACAAATTCATTTTTCATTCTAACTACAAAATGAAAGAAATATTAGTATGTATTAGTATCGCCTCAAACATGCAATTAGAATTAGGTTTTTCTTCCTATATGCTAGCCAATATTAATTTCAGTATCGAAAATTTCAAAAATCCAATCAAGCGAAAAAATTATTATCAAATTTTTTTTAATATGTTTCGATGAAAACTCAACAATTTTCGATATTTTTTCGTGACGGCCGACTCTCCATTATTATATATGCCCCTACCCCTCCACATAGGGATCATACATCAAATCCTTGGCCCATTTGTTCTTGGCTTCCTCCATCAAATTCTTTCAAGACACTAGAAGAGAATTCTCTTTTAATAACCTTTTTATCCCATCAATCTTTTTCACTTTAAAACTATTAATGTTACACCGTAACGCCATGTTATTTTAGACTTAAGTTCAACTTAGTTCAGCTCACTCATTTATCCCTTAATACAATATTGATCTTCTTCACTTTATTTCAATCCTATTCAGTTCAAACGATTCCCGTCCAAACGAACAGCCTTAATTAAAGGCCCCTTAAAACAATACTCCCTAGTTAAACTACTACATTAAAAATACATGAGAAAAAAAAAAAAAGAGATTCTTTTAACTTCATTATAGATATATGAACTTTTCTAACATATGTCCAAAGATCACATGCTAATACATTAGTAAAGGGAATATTTGTGAGGATATACCTGTAAGTCGTTTATATATAATATAACCCTGTACACACTTCATATAACGACTTAAAATGATTTGCATTCTCTAATATAGGCATTTTTTCTACAAACTTGTCATAACAAGAAGGAAAAAATATGTCGCTTTCATGCACAAAAACATTCTTTAGACGTTTTTACACAGATGAGCTGAAATTTGAAGGTAACAGTTATGGCAGCGT
>JAUEKU010180001.1:0-10425 GCA_032274805.1 Gypsophila paniculata | reverse complement strand
AAGGATTTGAGTAATAAATAAGTTTTTGAGCATTTGATTTAGTTTCTGAGTATTTACTCAGATTCTCTAAAAGAATATTCAGAAAGTTTACATCTGAGGTAATACCTCATATGTATAATCCATGAATTGTGTATTTTTAGGTAAGTAAAAACAATGTGTAGTCATGAATTATAATATAACCACAAATAAATTTTACGCAAAAAGATAAAAAGTAGAAATTTTTGAAAAGAGATTAAAAAAGAAAAGCGCATGACCGGAATGAGTCTCATTTTGCAAAGAATAAGTCTTATACAAGACTATTTTTCACATTCAAATAAAAGCATATTAAATTGATGGTTACAATGTAAAAAAATATCTTTCAAAGTTCGGCGTAACGGTCCTCTTTGAGACTTAGCGTTTTTGCAAATTACAAAGGTAATCGTTCTCGTTGACAAGTCGCAGGCTTTGCCAGAATGACGCAGAAGCAAAGTACTCAATTGTAACGAGTGTCGTATCCACGTTAGAATAAAACTGCAGCCTAATTATTCACCAAGTATCAGAATCTTGTGATCTTCCCAGATGCAGTTGCAAGTTATGATACCATCCCTTTATTGCCATTTTAAATCGTCTAAATTATTTAGATATGGTAGACGATTTCCCAAAGATTGCATAAAAAACTCATGACGGACGGTGAAATATATAGAAAACGCAACCATGTTGGCATGTAAATCTCACATTCATTTTATATCATATACTCCGTATAAACTTATCTTCGATTTGAATACCACAAGATATAATTTTAAAAGACTGAGGACGAGCCAGCATTTCTTGCCATATTCGGTAATACAAAGTACAGAGTAGTTAATACGTAGCGTGCATTCTCAATTTTAGATGCAGATCGCTACTCGGACACGTGAGTCGGTTCATATTAGGAATTAATAACACTTATCTTCTCAGGAAAAAAGACAAACAATTGAAACCGTCTCAACTTCTCTATCATCTATCGAAAGATTATAACGCAGCTATCAATTCAACGCAATGTGCCGAAAGTGAATTGTAATTTAGCAAAAAGGAAAAAAGAAAACATAATCGTACAAGAGCCTATGACACTAGCTCTACGTATCTTATGTAGAACTATCCAAAACTGGGCACAATCCCAAAAATACTTCAATGTGTTGTCATATGATAAAAACCCATGACTAAAGTTTATGAATATCGTTGACAGAAACGGTACCTGTTTGGGTCTTGAGAATTGAGAGTCCAAAACAGAGTAATCAATGAAGGGCGTCAAGACGTTAACCAAACCGAGGGAGCATGTCCTCATGGTTTAAGAGCAAGGGCAACGCCGAACTTAGAGGCTGAACTAGTAGTTTTGGTATCATACTCGGCAGAAAATGTTATCAATGACTTTGGCCTCCATTCTCGTTGATATAGCATTCCTACTTTCCCGTCATTAGAGAAACGTGTTTTCATCGATGAGATGGGGTCGACTACATGTGAGCTACCAATCATGAAACTGTTCTGATGGCTAGAAAATCTGTGAGTCATTTCTGCTGCTACGGCAGTTGATGGATTCACAATGTGGAAGTAAGAAGCTTTGAGAGTCTGTCCTTTTTCCATCCTGCAAGTACACGAGCATGAATCAAACGACAATCAATGGAGCAGGGACATCTAAGAAAAGGGTTTCGGAAGAAATGGAGGGAGGGGAACAAGTTTCACTCCCTTGTTTACGAACGAAGTAAAATGGGAGGATTTTGTGTTGAAGGAAAAGGCAATCGAGGATTTCCAACAAGTTTAATTGGAAAAATCTTTCCAATAAAGGAAAGCATTGAAAAGAAGATGAATAGATGACTCCCCCTCCTTCAATCATCCTCTTACACCCCCAGTATTCATTCCCCCTTCTCTTCTCGATTTATATTTCAAATACCGGGCAGGCAGGAGCAAATCGAATTATAACCACTTCAGCATTTTAATTGGAAGGACTATTCAGTACATACAGTAGAAGTGCTGCACAAAAATCAGATTTGTTGATAGTAACTCCAGCATTGTACTTGATGAATGAGGCAGATGCAGTATCAAATGCTGCTTCCCCACCCAAGCTAACGTCCTTGTTGCCAATGGCAGCATTGAAGTCCAAGAGAGGCGATGGATTCAAGCCGACGGTAGTGTTCAACGCCGCATGATAATTGCTATAGGACACATCTACCTGTTATAAGAAATAAAGACTCAAGCCATGCATGTAGTGATAAAACTTGAATCATGTTTTTTGGCAACATAAATTTGTGAGTCACGTTCTTGAAATTTATTAATTCTTATTAAGAGAGGTGTAAATACATAACTAGTGATAAAAACTACTGAGAACAAATTTTCTTCTATAATTTGACGTGATTACAATTCATTGCCAGATGTTATGGTAGGCTTAAGCTTAACGATTATGAGATCCTATAATAATATGCAACTAACTACTACTTTGTATGATGGATTCATGTTGTAGGACAATGGAATAAAATCAAAAGCTTTAGGCGGAAGCTAAAGACAAAAATAATTTCCACTAATCTAGAAGTTTTAGTGGTTTCGTGAAAAAAAAAAGGAATCATTCGTTTGTTATTTAAAAAAAATTAACCAGAGGTTAATGATGCAAAATCATCAATTCATACTTTCACACAGAATTATACGAAGTAAAACATAAATCGACAAACCAACAAACCAAACTACTTCCAACACATAAAGATAGCTCAAAAGGGTATTACATCAAATAACAAGTTTAAGCTCAAAGAGGAACTTGAGATATACATGGTCAATATGTGTATCGACTTTTTTTAAATAATTACATTTTGAATATTTAATCACTAAAAAATAAAATTCAAGCTATGAGAATTCTCTTATTTCCTATACTCTCTATCCCATTTCTATTGTTTTGCTCTGACGAGCCAAGAAGTAACTTGAGCTTACCATACTACTTTCGAACTATGTGAGAAAATTTTAAAAACTAGGAAGAGAATTTTGATACAGAGGAAATATTTACAGGTACAACAAACTGAACCATGCAAACGATAATCAGCACCATCTCCTCTGTATTAGCAACTCTCAAGAAGCTATTGGCATGGTCGAAGTTAAATCTTAAGGCACAAATACTTTGACAGACTTCCAAACAGGCATACTAAAGGGAACAGTATGAAATGAAAAGATAAATTACTGACCTTGCCAGATTTATGATCAGGAATATTGAAGCTAAGAGCTGTCTTGATTCCAGGTAAAGCTTCCTCAACAATTACTTTTGTGAAGATCTACCAAATACAATGCAGAAATGTTACTCAATACTCCGTAGTATCAATGTGACAACCAACAGGGTAGCAATATACTACTGCCAAACAAGGTTTTAATTCATCTTAGTCTGAAAGATGGGTTGAGAATCTTGAGATGCACAAAATTAATGGCAAACATGGTTTCTGAAAGAAAAAAGGTAGAACGAGAACTGAATTAAAAGAATGATCAATGGAAGACTTACATTTGAATAAGTGTTGACTTTTAGATCAACCGTCGTATTTCCACTTCTATACTGGGTGCTTACATCACCAATGAAAACTTGATCCTTCTTAACTCCTGTTGCCGTCAATCCCTGTTGAGAAATAAACCAAATTTAGAGGAGTCACCAAATTATAAGATGTAAGCATGGTTTCTAGCATGAGCACTGAGCATCACTACGTAAGCAACCTTAATATGAAAGAGAATCACACATTTGGAATTTCTGAAAACCTCATGACATCAAACATTTTTATTGTACAAATGCATTACAACTCCACAAATCCACAGAAAGCGAATTTAAGCTGAATCAACAAACATGAAAAAAAGATGAATTGTGATATGCTTTCGAGAATCGATGAATTATATAACTGGGTCCAATAAGATGACAGGACTATAGAAAATGGAAATCACGATATAAAAACCTAAAACCAGTCAAAGTAGAAAGCCATGAGAAAAAAGCCTTGACTTCTGTGCACGAGTCCCATGGCAATTCCCTAATATACCAACATGCTATTTCCAGTAAAGCACCATACTCTTCGACTACCATTATGATACACTTGATAATATCAAATGCTCTTAAAAAGGTACTGCATGCTGAAACTATCATCTACCACACTGACTTAGAGGCACCTGCCTGTGACAAGCTAAGACTATTTATAGCCTAACCTTTCCATATGGCCTAAAAAGAAATAATGTCAGAAATCGCATCAACCGATTGCGGTTTCATTATTGAAGGATGCAAACACAGATTAGCAAACAGTTTGTCTAGTTCTAGAATATTATCCAAATTCAAAGAATAGTGAAAATTCAAATCCGAAAAGAAACGGAAGTTAAGCTATCTGTAGCATGTCACCATGTCAAATTGATAGCATATACTTAGTGCGTTACTAAAATGTGTGTACTAAAGGGCAGAGAGCATGTAAACTTCCCAAGACACGAGCCTCCAAAAAACTGAAAGCTTGTTAATAGAAATGATAGGACAAAGATAATCAAAGCAAACGTATCAACAAATATATTTTTAAAACAAAAATATTATATGTTCGAGCCACTATTGAGTATTGACCCCAAAAATAATTTTGATAGAGCACATCATTTTGGTGGCTCGTGTCTTAAGAAGTTTACATCTATGGGATTGCTAAAAAATTAACAGTTAATATCCATACAATTTACGAGAAGTAGGCAGCAAGTGAAGCTTGAAGAAACACATAACTACTTAACGACTCGTATGACAGAATGAGACTTCCAAGTAAGAGGAAATAATGCATACCATTCCATTAGCACTGGGCATTGTCAACGTAAATTTGTGGTCGAAGTTGTAATCTTTTGTCAAGAGATCTGTAGCATAGCAAGTGGTGCATAAAGCCATAAGTGAATCAAAGAAATTATACTGTACATTGTAAAGTAAATAAAGCAGCTAACCAAACCTTTCTCCTCCCTCATTAGTAATCGTAAAAGTCGTAATTAACAGCACCATAACAATTTGTCTGGATTACTCAGTAACTTTCAGCTATGCAGCATATTTAATTTTTGATGAGTAATTATCCATCATTATAAATTTATAGGCGGTCGATTTCACTCTTATGTATCTACCTCAAACTCCACGAAAAAAGAAACTAGCGAATTACTTATCATCCAGTTTTATCACTAACAAACTAAACAATATATGTTATATCGTTGAAAACATATAACTAAATCAAATAACAAATTACATAAGCTTGGTTAAATAAAACATAATTTTCCTCGACTAAATCATCAGAAAATTCAGAGCATAGCCAATGATTCTTGTACATTGCTTCACTCAAGTGCTTAACTCTAGTACTAAACTAGCAACTAGGTCGTTATCAACTTCAACGATGTCTAATGCCATCCAGCTCAACCAAAGATTTTTCTATCAAATCGAAAATGATCAATTTGTCTAATTCTATCCAATTCAGCTGAACATAGCGCTGCGTCCAAAACACGTCCTAAATTAACCGGTTCAAACATAAGCACGAAAAACTACCACGGCACTACATTCACAACAATCACAAGTGTCTAACTAAATCAAAACACAATCAATTTTTTTTTATCACAACTACGATTACAACAACTAGAATCGATATCGACATCTCGATATACCTCTCGCGCTCTTGCCGAAAAACGTAAACGGAGATGGCGCCATTTCCTTCGCAATTAAATCACTCAATTCTCAAATACTCCTGCAACAAACACAAACACAAACACAAACACAAACAAATTTCAAAAAACAAAAAAAAAAAAAAAAGCTAAAATAAACAATAATGTTAACATTTACAGCGAATACAGCTGATAAATGTCTAATAAAATCATGATGAAGTGAAATTTTTTCGACGACAAAACTTGATCAATGAAATTAGTACTGAAATTAGAAACACTGCTGCATAATAGTAATAAATTGAGGTGAAAATGCGATTAAAAGAACACTTACGAAGAACAATTTGACGGTAAAAGAAGAATGATTGAGGAAATAGTGAAGATTTTGTGATGTTTTACTGCGATCTATGACTTTTTGTTGTTCGATTTTGTGTTCAATTTTTTAGGGTTTTTGAATGGGTATAGTTAGTGAATACCTATTCTAGTCCGTTGTGAAAGCGAGGCGACGTACAACCGTTTTATAATTAAAATCAGAGTGAAATTATAATTGTAGTATTTCGTACATTATATAAGAAGGTTATATTATAGTGACGACTTATTTTAGTATGGACATTATGGTCATTTTTTAGGGGACATAATTTTGTGTGAAATCGTCAAACTTTGTTGTGTGAGTTTATTTTTAATCAGGCCTTTTTTTTATAATTATTTGTTAGGGCAATAAAGTCACGGATGTACAGAGAATAATGCTCGAAAAAGGTACAAGAAACCCACAAAATAGAGAAATCGTCGAACCACACTTTCTTTGACATATCAACTCTTGCTTTAACTTGAAACTCATATATCCTTTTGAAAATATCATTCTCCGAAATATTATGACTCAACTCTAATACATCCAAAACCCATTTTCGATTTGGATTGATACTTGTTGCATGTGTAAGGGTAAGGGTCTGTTCTCTTCGTCTGAAATTTTCTGTTGAAATTTTCTTATTTTTTTTGAATTCAGTTTAGTTTTCTTTGTTAAGGAAAAATAAGGTGAGAATATACCTAAGTCGCTTCATCTTGGGTTGATACTTACTCTTTGAATGATTATCATAAATCAGTCATAGACTCATAGTCGAATATATCATCAATTAATATTCCCTCTAGAGTCAGCTTAGATAGTGATTCTCATTTCATTGTTGGTGAGCATCCACATAAACAATGTTCCTCTTAAATGTACTACATATGTAGGACCGTTTAACCAACCATTATAAGCAAACAAGCTCTAAAAGATCGTCTTACGCTTTGCAATTTTTACATACTCGTATTTGTTAGATAAGGAGTACCATTTTCTTTTGACAAAAAAAAAGAAGATTAGGAACCGCATCGAGGACAATCAAAGCAATAGATGTTGGAACTTCATAAGAGCACAAAACGTCTTAACAATAGGACATAAAACCCAAACCGAAGGGTCGAAATTTAGACCGCTCAGAGTAAGTGTACTTGAGAGAGCAAAGTTGGAGGCTAAAGTATACATTACACATGGACCAGACCTTTACATAAACTCCACAAGCTAATAAGCTAGGAGAGGTTCAGCGGCCAAACTAAGTTTGAGTGACAACAGATGAAACCATTGTGTTCATCCCACACATACCGCGATAACCTCTACATAACCGATAGTATCCATTCTCGCCCCATTTCGTGCCCCACGAATTCTTGATGATCCAATAAGGTTTGTACCCAAGCCTCAGTATCGAGTATCCCTTTGCTCCATAGCCCACAAGCAAGACGCCATGGTCGATCCGTCTCTTTGAACATATTAATGGACATGAGACTCCGCCCACGTATGTTTGCATGAACACGGCATTGAGCCCAACTGTATGAATGAAAAACAGCAGTGTTAAACATCAATCCGTTAATTGTACCAATAAGATACAGTCTCGACTTTGATCGATATTCATGGCAACAACGAACGAATGGTGGCGATGTCATGAAAATGCAATTAAGTTCGTTGTGAAAGAATTAATTACTTGCAAGGGGACCATGATGAACAAGATGAGCTGCAATTTGATCTTCTTCAAAGGGAATAGTGGTGAAGTTTACAACTTTGACGGCCACCTTATCCGGGTTAAATTGACATTCGCCCTTCTTGCCCGTGTAAGGGTAAGTCGCTTCCTCTTGTAGACCTCCCGCCTGGATTAAGTACCGATATGCATTCGTCATCAGCCCACCATTGCACCCGCTGTCACACTCTGTCTTTTTGTTTAAATCACACTGAACATTCACAAAGCGCGAAGCATATATGTCAAAGATGTTATGTTGAAATGTCGAACCATAGTGTAGTTAATAGTCGCTTAATGTAAGTGTAGCTACTTACGGTGTTGTCACAGTCGACAAGTTGTTGTTCGCTAAGGCTTACGAGCTTCCCCGTTGAAAGGAAGTTAGCTCCTTCCATAACCCCGGTCGTGCTGAAAGCCCAACAAGATCCACATGTGCCCTGATTTGATTCAAAATGCGTCGTAGACGACTTAAATCATATAAGTGCAATGTATGGAGAATGATGATTTACAACCTATCCTACCCAGGTAGGAGATTAAAATATCTGCAATTATAAACTGTTAAACCATGGAAACGGATTACGACCACACCAAATATACGAGAGAACGTCTACTCGATAAGCCCTAGACGATTCCATCCAAAATCAATCGACAATTGGGATTAATCTCGTAACCTTATAAAGTGCTCAATTCTTTCCCATAGTCAATGTGAGACTTCCCACGTAGATTGATAAGAATTTCTTCACATAAATCAATACAAACATGAGTGCATCAGCAACTACGAAAGAGCTCGACATGAGCTAAACCGAGAAATTAGAAGAGAGTTCATTGCTTTATAACATAGAGACTACGCTCCCATCGCCAATTAATCTTATAATGGAAATACATCGGCTTGTAAATGGATTTTCTTTACTCTCAATAGGTGTAGAAAACCTAATGCATGAATCTAACAACATAGACTTCGTTGCCAGTGCATTTTCTCTTTTTCGATCATTTGTTTACCTTTACTTTTGGTACAACAACCAACCAAGGAAGGAACAGAATGATTAATAATTGAATGACAAGCGGGGAATAGTAAAAGTGAGATATTTAATTACTCGTTAAATCTATTCCTAATATAGAGAGGGAAACAAACGAATGATACACTCACAAATAAAGTCGGTAAACAAATGATGGAACAGAGCGAGTAAATCATACCTGCATTTTAACATCAGTAACGGCCCCCTTCGTCCGCCAATCGAAACTCTTAGGCAACCCTCTAACATCCAACCTCGCCGCTTCACCCAACCCTCCATTCTCCCCACCAACAACGCCAACGCCACGGTTCAACCCCGTGAACAAAGCCTGAAACTCCTTCTCATCCAAGTCCATGAACGGCGTAACCCCATGCTTGGCCGAGGGGTCCAACGCCTGATGCTCCGCCGCCCTGACCAAATTTTTCGCAAAAATCCCCATCCTACGTACGTACTCTTCCCTCGTTGCGTAACTCTTCCCATGCTCTTGCATGAAACTCACAAACTCCCTCTCCACACCTACCAAGTTTCTCGTCTCGGTCACTTGGTAGATGTTGCTAGGTAACTTACTCTCGCTGTTACTACGGTTACTGTTATTCGGGTAACTTTGAGCTATGACAGTAACTAAGTTAAAGGTAAAGAGCACGGTTAATAATGTTAGTAGTGGTAAAAGTGAGGGTGGCGTTTTTACCATGTTGGAGGGGTTTTTGACGTTTAAAAGAGGTGGGTGAGAGTGCGTCCAGTGTGAGACTATTATAATAGATTGTACGTGTTAGATTTATATAGACATGACCATATATGCATGTCATTTGTTTAGATACGGATCGAGTCAATTTAAATCGAATGTATTTAATTTTGTTTAAGGTTTGGTTGGAATTGTATCGAGTCGAGTTATTTTCGAATCAAGTTGACAAATTTGTAACAAAAATCGTCTTTTTAGGTCGTAGTAGGCCACTTCAAGTTATTTTGGATCGGATTATTTTGAATAGGATCATTCAAGTCGGGTCATATTTAGACTTTAATTCAGCTTTATCGGATCGAAAATACGGATCGGATCAGTTTTGGGAGGACTAAATATGTGCTCCAAGAAGTATGCATGCATGGTTTGTGCATGTAATGTAATATGTGTCAAATGAGGTACGTGGTGAAATGTTGGTGAAGTTATAAGGTACGTGTAAGTAGGGTGTCAGGTGTGCTGAGACGTGTAGAGTTTAAAATGGCTCCAATTTATGTGGTGCGGTTGATGGCGGTGGGTACAGTGGACCGTCAACGATTAACGGCCCTCATCTGTGTTGGGACTTTGGGAGTGGTGTAAGGCTGATTTTTATTAGACTTTGTTTCTTTGCAAATTCTCGACAGGATTATGTTACCACTTTATACTAAAATGTTACCACTTTTCGATTAGGGTTTTTTTATTCGTTACAACATTTGATCGTTAAATGATAACATTTTAGCAAAAAGTGGTAACATATTCCCGTCGTAAGCTTACGATGAAAATAAGTCCGTCTTAACTGAGACTTGCTGGTTTCTTACTCTTCCAATCCATTCAATTTTTAACGTAAATTTATTTTTGGGATATTTCCCACGGTACCCCCGAGTTTTGACAATTTTCCCGATGTACCCCTCATTTGAAGTTTCTTTCTATGGTACCCCTCAACTTTGATTTTTGTTCCCAAGGTACTTTTTTTTACTAACGTGCGTCAATTTTAAGTAATATTTACTTGATTAGTTATTTTTATATATTTTTGGAGGAAAATATA
>JAUEKU010179990.1:0-10425 GCA_032274805.1 Gypsophila paniculata | reverse complement strand
CCCCGTGGCTCATGTCTAAAATTTTTAATTATCAAAAAAGTAAAAACTAAGGGCATCAATGCATGGTGGGAATTGTTAGTAGGTAAAATAAGAAGGTTAATTTCATTCACGTAAATAAATTTACTGCGTTGATTGAAAATTCAGAAATTAAGTGAAGTTTTCAAAATTTTAATTGAAACTTGTTTGTGTTGTGATGCAACTTTTATGGCAGTTTCTGGTTTCTCTGGGATTTGTGGTGCATAATGTGTAGGGGCCTAGGGGGCCTCAAGCCTCAGGGATTTGATGCTCCCTTAAATATAACATCCGGTTTCGGAATTTTTATTTACGTTTGTTCTAAATTTTTGAATGAAGGTGTAAATGTAAAGACCTAAAACATAAAAACTATCCTAATTTTATCGATTTACTGTCTTTGAAAAATTCGATCTTATGTGAAATAATCATGATAAAAAGAGTAATAATATGTTCAGTATTCATGATAAAAACGTATAATTCGAACTTAGAAATAGTTTTAGATACTCCTTTGATTTACTCTTTTTTTTTATGTTTGTTTTTGAATCAAAGAAAATAACGGATGAAATTAAAGAAATACTCTGTATATTAATAGGTACTACCCTCACTACTATAAATTGGATTAATAGATAATTAATTAAATACTCCATATTATTGAAATCATTAATTGTATAATATTGTACTTTTCCGTTCACTCCAATTTGATCAAACTAGTTCATAAAATCAAAAGAATTCGACAATATAATTTCATTCAAGCTTGAAAACTTTTATTAGAATGTTACTCGTACAAAATTGTACCAATAATTACTGCAATCTTTTGACCAGTTGTTAATGATTACTCAATGTGCAATCAAATCTCTTATATAAAAAAAACCACAACATGTGATCTTGGTAATTATTTCACTCCATCTAATTTTGTGTACCAATTTTTATTTGTTTGTTATATGGTTTCAATTCGTATTAGAGTTCTCGTGTGCAAATGATCCTACGTCTACGACAATTTATTTGTGAGTAAAAACATGATCACTCTTGTGTTTACTGTCGCCATTTTAACGTTTAATAGTGTCACCATTTTAAAACCTTCTCTAGTAGTGGCCAAAATAAGCGTTAAAATGATCACAACAAGTCTTAAATTGATTATATTATACTTACGAACAAACCTTGCGCTTATTTTAGCATTTGTAATTATTAACCACATTTACAAAAATTTTATGGATGTTTCTTGTCTATGATAAGTGGGCCATTGTATAGAAAAAAAAACATTTGTCAGAATTTTAGCCAATTTTAGGAGTTTGTATACTTGCCTTCCTCTTGTATGTTAGAAAGGCATTACACCAGTTTTCTTCTAGTTTTTACTTGTCTTTCTTTTACCATGATCATGATGTCTTATTTTTTTATTTTTCTTTGGTAGCGTAAAAAACTGCATTCACTATTTTAGGTGCGCGCTAGATAAATTTCCAAATATGCATAATAACATGCAAAGCATGCATGCAAGTCATCCTTTTTACTAGGACGACATACTGAAAATATATATGACATGGCCTCAAGAAGGGATTTAACCACTAGACTCCCATTCTTGCTACGAACTGTCCAATTCTTTACATTCTGACGTTTTTAATGAGTAATATTTTACATAAAGTGAAAAATAGAATAATAACAATTATTATATATCTTATGCATTTAAAAATAACACTCTATTTATCTAAAATACCGTACAAACTTTGGATATTCTTCTGTTGGTTTGTTCATGTGCATGCAATCAATTTGAAAACGACATACATTTGTACAAATTGGCTTTACTCTCTAACTCCAAAATTCTATCTCTCTTTCATTTGCATCTCATAATTAACTTTCAATTTTTTTTCATATCAGTATGTTTACTTATAAGCTTGATCCATGGTAAGTTGACTATATATAACCATTTTTTAAAGTTTAGGTAATTAATAAATTGTGTCTTGACGAACAGTTTACACATTCTGTTAAAATATTTTGATCATGATATTTAAAAAATTGCACGATTTTGTGGTTTCAAGTTCAAGTTCTGTGTTGATTGGACCTCAATAATCCGTGTTTAGTTGAAAAGTTTGAATATTTCACATCTATTTAATTTAATGAAAATGAGTAGATTCTAGTTTATGAATTACTCCGTAACCTTGAACCATGATGTGAAAGCGTAATACTTGCTTCATCCTAATCAAAACTACACACAAGTGAAGTAGCACGATATTAAATCCGAGGATAATTCTAAAATTAACCTTTTTGCATTGATTTACACCTAAACTTTCATAAAACAACTCATCGAACTAGATTGATACACAAAAACAAAATTTCAATAATCTACTTTCGCTATACTCAAACCTCTATAAATCGAATATCAAATCAAATCAGATCAGATTTCGACAGTCGGGTAAGATTAATTATTATCATAGACAAAAGATACAACAAAATGTGGTCCTAGGGATGTTGTTCATTTAAGAAATTCCTAACTTGTACATGCATTATGGGGAATCCATGAAATATGAAATGTACATATGAAAAACTACAAAGCAAATAGAGATTTATATGGCAAATGAATAAGCCTCCACATTTATATGCCGTGTTCGTAAACTTTCTTATTCTAGCTATTTTTTTTTCTCCTGCCCTTATTTACTTCATGGATCATGCTTTTGGATTTAGTTTTCTTTCTAAAGTGTTGTTTCCTTCTTACCATTTCTAGTTTCTCAATAATGCATGTATGCCATCTCATTTTTTAACTTTTCGTTTTGTAATGGTCGCCTGTAAAATTGTCTTACAAATTAATTAAACGCATGTATTTTAGGTGTGTTAAAACCTTGTTATTTCGGACTTATTGGTGGAATCGACTTAATTGAACTGAATATAATGAAAAAACAGAACTAAACTGTATTAGTTAAACTTTTAATTCAAAGCTGAAATAAAGTCTAAGAAAATAATAGTTAAACAGGTAATAAGAGTGTGATAATAAGTGGCCGTATACAAATAAAATGGTATAAAATCGTCTTATTTGATAATTTATGCTTAATTAGCTTAGTAAAACTATGGATTTCTTGTTTAACATTGTCACCTTAAATCCTCAACCAACCTTTGAATATGGAGACCTTAGCACAATATTAAAATTTATTTTTTATTTTACTTTTTTTATTTGTTGCATCATTTTCAACCTAGGAAAGAATGGTAGATATTTTAAGAGATATATTATGTGCAAAATGGTAACACTACTATTTGTGGGTGATATGCATGATTATGTGTCTTTTGAGTGCATTGTTCATAATTATGTTGCTCTTTTTAAACTTTTACTTTGGCTGGAATACAAGTAGCTAAGATTTTGTTATGGGATATTATTGGAGTGTTTTAAATTTATTGATTACTAATAAGATAAGAAAGCCTAAATTATGTTACTCTAGTAATTAAGCCACAAACTATATAGTAGAAATATTCGTGTATAATAATTGTGTATATGTTTCTAGATGATAACATCTAGATTTCGGAGTTAACTCATTGTTTAACATTATGTTATCATTAATTAAGTCTTTTCATAGAGTCGAGATTAATTTTTTCTTAGTAATTATTACTTCCATCAAATTTTGTAGTTTCTTCTCTTTTTCCTTATTGAGATTTTTCATTTTCATTTTATACTCTCGTTTCTTTCCGAGTAACTATTCCTAGTATAAAATGACAACTTTATCATACTTGTAATAAGGTACGGTGTAACTCATTTCTGTGACCAACTCTTACCACTTGCACAATTACTATCACGGGTCTGAGCCATCAGTGAGATACCACTTATGAAGAAATTGAATGTAAACCTCGTGTTAAGACGTACTTGTCAAGGGATATGCGAATAGCCTCAGTTAGACAGATTATATAAAACGTAGGCGTGTTTTTATAATATCCGTGTCGAAAATATAAGCTATATATAGAAGTAGAAGAAGAAAAATTACAAGTCCTTGATCAAAGAGGACACAATAGTCAAAATGGACAACGAACATACAAGGGTGACAAGTTATATCTTGTTTAGCAAGGAGTTGATTTTAGCAATCAACTTTTTTTTTGAGCTACTTTTTTAATCTAATAATAACTTAACATTATTGACTACTATTATACGAGTGTACGTAGACATGATTCATGCAATTAAAAAAATCAATTGGAAAAGTGTAACCCTAGAATGAGAGTAGAAATCTGGTAAAGAATCACATTGAATTGACTCATTGAGGCATAAAAATCAACAGTAGTTAGATTCTAGATTTCTAGCAATGTCAACAATTTCAATACTAATATGTCATATTTTTTACCTCCTTTGTAAAGACACTTTTTCGGTATGAATATACAGTATATTCAAATTCGGCTGATTTTGATAGTAAAATACTCTTTAGACAATTGCATATGGAATATAATATGAACAAACAACAACAATATCAACCCAGTGCAATAAAGACTATGGTAACTTGTGAAGAAAAGAGTTGGATGTACGCAACCTTACTCATGTGTTAACAGAAAGAGATTATTATCAAATTATCCAAAATGAAATTGCGAACATTATTATTATTATTATTATTATTAAATCGAGTAACTAATACTTTATGATAAAATAAAATACAACCAATTAAATAAAAATAAAAAAATAGTAAACTTTTGGCTCCATCGAAAGATTGGCAAAATTAAACATGATATAAACAATTTAATTTAGTAAATGAAAAGGTTGAATTGTTAGATTTACTATAGTGATATATATTACTAACATTCTAAGTCTATAAAAAAACTTTATTAAATACAGTGTGCGATGTAATGTAAAGGGTTCGAACCTATATATGATCAACCACGAAAAATAATAGAGTAGACACCTCTACAAAATAAGTACAGAAACAATCTATAAAACTGTGAAACAAAATAATTTTTCAATAGTTAAATAAATTACTGTAAAACCGTTTCAAATCGATGAAATGATTTAAAATAAGCTTGGAAAAATATTATGCTCCCATTCCAACCAACCAACCCATGAAAAAAAGCAGACAAAATATTCATTACACCAACAACCCCACTGTTATTACTTAATGCCTCTTTACAACTCTGGTGATCATCTTCTGTACTACTTACTTCATTCATTTCCATTTATTTTTTAATTATTTAAATATTACTTCATTCGTTTCATCCAATTATATACGTGTTTTAAGATATGTGAGGAGATTTTGAAAAACGTACACAATTAAATGGAATAATCGAAAGCTATAGAAATAAAAATAATTAATCACATGCTCTATGAACATTGAAGCAAAACATAGAAAAATATAATAAAAACAAAAAAAAAAAGGAAATAAAATTATAACAAATTAATAGATCAAAATTTTTCTCATATACACTCCTACATAACTAATAAGCTTACAAATTCTCACGTACATGATCATTATACTAGTCTATATATATCGAAAATTACTAACTTCTGTTTCAGTCGTTTGTTTACCTTTTTTTTTTAAACAGAAAAAATAACATAAATTAGACGTTTTCTTTATATAAAAATATAATTCAACCTGGAAAAACTAACTGGATAAGTAGAACAAATAATAATAATAATAATTTTGTTTAAAGAAACCGTATAATTTACATTGATCACTTTGAAATAAATAGAAAAAAAGGTAAACAAACGACTGAAACATAAATCTATCGATTATGAAGAGGGTTTGGACCTGTATGAACTTTCCTCTTATCATCCTCAAAAATAACATCACCATTATTATTATCATTCTCCTTCCAAATTCCTCCTTTGTTGTAAAATGGAGACGACGATGAGGAAGCGTAATTTTGATTGTACTCTTGTGATTTGAGTTTTTGGTGACGATCAAACTTGTTGAATCTCCCAAACCCGAGTGCAAACTCGGGCATTTTTACAAATAATATTATTACTAACAAAAGACATATTACTAAATTTAGTAAATAATTATGCTCTTTTTTTCTTAAACCCATAATTATATTTTCTTTTTTTGAATTATTAGTGAAATAATAACTTAAACCCTTCTGAAGCATATAATAGATAAACCCTTTTTAATAATATAATGAGTTTATTTTTTTTTAAATTTTTTTGGGTGGTAAATATATATATATAGTGGTAGAAATTCAAGAGAATTTAATGGAAAGTTTATTTTTTAACGTGGTAATTCAGAAATTGCTCAGAGAAAAAGAAGTGTGTTTTTTTTTGTTGTGTTATGTTTGGAATTTTTGATATTAATGTTTTTTTGGTGAAGTAAATTTTTGTGAAGAAATGCTTTGAAATTTGGAACAAATTTATGAAGATATTGTAGTCAAATAACATAGGTTTTAGAGCTTCTAAATAAAATAAAAATAAAAATAAAAATATTATAAAATAAAAATAAAAATATAATAAAATAAAATAAAAATAAAAATGTAATAAAATAAAAATAATGTTTGTAGTATTTTTATTAATTTTTTTTGTGTGTAGAAGGTTGTTATTGGAAACTTCTTTTGGTGGTTCTTTGATTTCAGAGCTTAAAAATTTTAGGTTTGTTTTTTGGGGATTAAAGTTAACTTTGTGTTTAAGAGAAAGGGGTTCAAAGAAAGAGAGTTTTTGAGGGAAGTTGTAGAAGAAAATATAAAGTGAGGGACTTTGTGAATGAATGTCTATTTTGAAGTCCTTTAGACTTTTTAGACTTTGAGATAGAGATGGGCAAGTGTTCGGGTTATTTTGTTTTAATTTAGATTCGGTTTTTATTATTGGAAGGAGGGTTGAGGTAGGTTGGACCAAATTTAACTAAATAGCGCTTGTTAATTATAAAAAAAAATAAAAAATAAAAAATAGTGTCATGTCAGATCGCAAAGGCTCGACCTTGGCCGTTAAAAGTTTAGTAGGCTTGATCCTTGCCCTCATAGGTAGTGTCGAGCCTCTTGGAGGATTATGTCGGGTCAACTAAAATTAGACCCAACATGCACAAGCACAACTGATCTCTACTTTGAGAGATCGCAATAAGGTTACCTTGTTTTGGTGGCCGGTGTCGTGGATAAATTTTACTCGATCCCATAAATTTGATTTAAATAGTGTGGATTTGATGTATAATATAATTTTAAAATACGCCATATATTAAAATTGCTTATAATCACTTTTATCACAAATCGTACTACGTAATGTAATATTGTCTAGATATTACACTAGTGACTTTTGTACTTTGACTAGTAACACAAAGATCAAGATTGATAAGGAGGGTAAAAAGGTGACTATTTTTGGCAATAGCCTTTTGTCGCCATCCGACAAAGCGATAAATAGTACTCCGTATTTTTATACAATTAGTAGATTGTTAATATACACGGCCAAAGTATTACAATATCGAAATAGAAAGGTAAACAACTTAATCGAACAAAAAAAGGACTATCCTCAATAGAGTCTTCAATGCTATAAGTAAGCAAAACTCGATCAATCTAACAAAACATATATAAAAAATTCAAAAATCAGCATAATAAAACCCGAAAAAACGTTGATTCAACCCAAACTTAATCATAAACCATGGGTGGAGCGAGGGGGGCTAGCAGGGGCGGCCGCCGCCCCTAAATTTAAAAAAAAAAATCGATTTTTAACTAACATTTTCAAAATTTTTCTAATTTACCTTATATTATAAAAGTTCCGCCATCCTATAATTTTTCGATCCCCTAACTCCGCTACTAAAACCAACACATAAAAATATGGTTATTGGGTAGCTAGCTAGAAATTTAATGCAAAAGTAGTGGTGTATGGTTGAAAATCATATGGTCATGTGACAAAATCATAATAATTCATATAGAGGATTTTATTACTTTTGGTTTAGTAGTCCATTTAGTGGGTACTTTGGGGTTTATGAGTTATGACTTAGTTGAAAAAGTTGGTATCATGTCTTTTTTTTTTATAACTTTTGGTGGCTTGTAGTATAAGGGAATATTGCCCTACTTAAGGTATTGTTTATTTGGTTGTATATGGATAATAATCCAAGGGAACATTACCTATAATTAAAGGCTTCCTAACCTTTTTCTCCTTAAAAAGGTGCCAATTTTCGGGTTTTCAATGAATTATTTCGGGTTTGTTCTATGTTAATGTCTCGATATATAAGTATGTACTATAGCTCTTTATTTTTCTTTTAATAATTTTAATATTTGATAGTTCATCAGAAAGAAATAAAAAATATCTAAAGTTTTAGTATTATTTGAAAATATTTCTTTTTGTCATGCTTCATTTTTTAGACTTGTTAAGTTGGGTCGAGTTGAACTAAACTAAAGAATAAAATTGACCGAGAAGAGGCAAGTTGAACATATAGCTGAGCTAAGGCAAAAAAAATTGTAGGAATAATTTCTACAACAAAAGGACAATCAACATTATTGTCTAGTTCCAATTAATTACTTATCATTTTATTTTGAGAATAAATGTAAAGAAAACTAAAAAGTTAAATGAGAAGAAACTAAAATAAACATCGGTTATATATTCACGTTAGTTGTTTCAATTATTTGTTTGTCTTTGTATTTTGATAATTGACATAAATAAACGATTTTCTTTATATTAAAATATATAATTTGATATATGGAATCGATGAGCGTGAAAGAGGAGGGGTTCAAACCAATCATTTATGATGCGAATTTGATCAAATATTATTTGCTTGTTAAAAAAATGGACAATTTTTCGCTCATTAATTCCAAAAAAAATTGAAACAGAGAGAGTACTCTGTCTATTAACAATAAGTCTCTCTTAAAAAGAAGATATCCGTCTTAACAATAAAACGTGTCAAATATCAAATCTGTCTCCTTATTCAATTTGGATTTGGCATTAAGGTCTTGGGGTATATATTGTTTGACCAAAGTAAGCCCTATAATTCTACAAAGACAATTGCTTAATTTAGACGATTAATTAGTGATTAGTCAAACGATGAACGCTCACCAAACTATTGAGTGTTTATGATGTTTTTGTTGGGGACTTAGCCTTAGGGGTATCCACCATGGACAAATGCGACACATTATAATAATGATTTATTAGAAGGTTATAAATTCGATCATTAACTTTATTATTGCAATAAAAAGTAGACACATAACTAATAACAATTCAATAAGTCTTCGATGTAACAAGATTATGAATATCGTTGATATTTATGCTGGTTAACTTTAACAAAAGGTAATGCAATTAAAGAGTGATCAATTTTCAATCATATATATTTACATAAATGGTAATGCGAAGAGTAATCAATAATAATCCCACTAAGTCCGATTTACACACGTACATTAAATTGATTTTTGACTATGTCGTGACGGAGTCACGGGTGAAAATTAAAACATGAAGAGGTTTTTAAGAAAAATGTTGGTTTTGAAGAAAAAAGAAAGAAAATAATGAAAAAGAATTATTATTAGCTTGGTAATGGTGGGGTTTTACCAACTAATAAGAGATAATTTTCTCAAGTCAAATGATGGTGTTTTTTCTTTACTTTTTTTTGTTATAATGCCCTTAAGAGAATAAAAGGGAAAAAAAAAAGATGAACATTTAGTGAACGAAATTAAAGTCCAAGACGTGACTCTTACATTTATTTGTTTTTATGTATCTTGACACTCTTTGAGAAATTTCAGTAAATCTTCATCACTTTACTATTTTGATTTTCGATTAATTTTCATCGAATGATTTTGTACTACTTCCTCCATCCCAGTCAATACGTTACTACTACTTTTTACACAAACATTGAGGAAATACAAGTTGTTGTCTAATACCACAATAAAATATGATTATTCAATCCACTAGCAAATCATTTTTTACATACAAAAATTTACCAAAAATAAAAATAGTAACGTATTCACTGATACACCCAAAATGGAAATAGTAACGTATTCACCGGGACGGAGGGAGTAGTAATTAAGAATTTATAATAACACATGGAGTACTTATCTAAGAAATCTTATACTCTCTCCGTACCAGTGAATTATTAACGTTTGATATTTGAGGATTTACACATCATACAATTAACCCTTATATTTTTGTGGATTATAAAATTTCATATAATGTACATTAAATTAGCATGTTATAATAACTTCCGTGTATTAAGTTACTCTATATTTATTTTTATACGTACTCCTTCATTTCTTTCATTTGTTTTTGTATCAAAACTGAAAAATTAACAATTAGCTAAGATAGAGGGAGTACGAGAAAGTGTTGAAACATTTCTCAAGATGAAAATTGAATTCTTATATTGTGGGTTGACGGGAATGACCAATGTGAAGATCGTACCTCAGATATTTTACATTAAAGGGTAAAATAGTAATTTTAATGCATATTATAACACACTAAATACAATTACACTATTTTTTAACTACCAAAAATGATACGATCCATTGCAAGGTATGGGACTTGAGTCCCACATTGGTCTTGTAGAGAGCTAATGTGGGGTTTATATA
>JAUEKU010179959.1:0-18793 GCA_032274805.1 Gypsophila paniculata | reverse complement strand
ATATATTTTTTCACTTTGTTTAGGTTTTAGATTAATGCTAAGCATTAATTTATGTTTGCAGATTAATCTGGGTCGAGAAACACTCAAGGGCTTGTTAGCCCATTGGTCGGCGAAACGAAGGCAGAGAGTAGAATCTCGAACATTGGTAAATGGTGACGTCCAGTTGAAGGATACGTCTGCCAAAAGCACGAGCCATTCACGGTCTGAGGTCGATGGTAGTGTGGAAAATGATTCGATGGTGTATCACGCGTTTGAGTTTTCTGATCTTTGTCCTCCTTCTATTATTACTGAGGGTTCTCAAGGAGTTGCTTGGCGGAAAAAAATAACCGATTTAGTTGGTACTGAAGATGAAAAGGACTTCCCTTGGTGGGTTCTGGATTGTGTTCTAAATAACCGTCTACCTCAGAGAGAGAGTACAAAGTAATAAAATTTTACAGCTGCTGCTTTTATTTATTTTTGCCAAGAGTTGTATTACTTCTATATGACATACTCCCGTGGACTCCTGGAGAAACACAGATGCTCTGATTTTAATGTTTAAACTACTCTGTAAGATATAGTCCCCTGGAGAAACTTTAATTAGGGTATACTATTACCTGACACTAGTTATTAACTTATTATTCATTCCCACTGACATGTTCATGTGCTATGAACGTGATTGGGATACATATGTTACAGTGGATGAGTGATCATACTAAAGGATCGGTGTGGGTTGAGGTGATTAGGGAGAAACTATGAGTTGCATGTATGGAAGATAAGGTGAGGCTAATTGTTTAGGGTGGTTTGGCCTTCTGAGATGAAATTCAAGTGAGGCACAGTCAGAATGCTTTAGGAGTTGGGAAGCTCTAGATTGTAATGGGGTAAGTGAAACTTAAGAAGAGATGGATAAAGGTGAATGAAAATTGTATGATTTTACTTTGGGTTGAAGAAATGATGGCATTTTAGAAGGCAGAGTGGAGGGAAAGAATCCATGTGAATGAGTGAATGTGACTTTACTTCTTTTGTTACTTAAAATGTTATACTTTTCTACTTTGCCTTGGTTTGGCTTTCAATAGAAGTTTTTCTTATGAGATTGTTATACTCTTACCATAAAATTATTGTGGGACCGATTCATTGGAGGAGTGTTTATTGTAATATTCTAGTGGTTTAATGGGTAATGGGTGGGGATTTTCGATTAAATGGGTCGGTGTTACAGTAAATGGGTTTGTATTTCATTTGTCTACATGCTTGTCGATTTTGTGAATGTTTTTGATTGTTAATGAATGCATGTTGATTGATTGATTGATTTGGCTGTATATCTGCAGATGCAGCTTTTACCTACAACCATACGAGGGGTCCACCGGGCAACTTTTAACACAAGGGAAGCTGAGTGCCCCTCGCATATTGAGAATACACAAGGTTAGTTCTTCTGTCAATGCGCTTGCGTTGTGCATTGCATGCGATACTTTGACGTTAGCTACAACGATAACTTTTCTAAATAGTTTTTGATTATGCATCCACAGTACTTCAAATTACATTCACTTCTTACCAATAACATTACTGAAGTCGGTGGAATTGATTCTTGTGGTCTTTGAATTATTACTCTCAGTGTCTGTGACTAAGTTTAAGAGTGTAAATGGGGTATCTTTTAGAATTAGATTAGATGACAATATATGTAGTATCAATTTGGTAGACAATGTATTTTACCAGAATGGTTCTGCACTTCTGCTGTTACTAACTGGCAATTGGATTGTTGGGTTTGTTATACAGATGTAGTCTTGGTTGTTGCATGTTACATTCTGTGACTCTTAGAATTCAGTTCTTCATCACTTGTAAATTTTTCAGTTCTCACTCCTCACGATTCGCGGATAACTTTTTACTGAAATTATTCTTTTTTCCTCAAGTAAAGCATACAATAAATGATTTGTCGCTGGCAAAATAGTTCATTGCTTGTGAAATCTTTGCCTGGGTAGTTGCGTCCCTTTTCCTCTTTTTGTCTATGTATGAACGTTAGGGTGTCTATTTCTTGGACTCCATAGATACAGGTGTCAAAGTAATACTTGGTAGTGGTTTTCATATGGCAGCGACACTCTTGTTCATTCTTTGGCTCATGAGAATCTTTTTTTTTTTATTTATTTATTTATTTTTTTTAGTTCTTCAGTATCACTCATTGTTGTGTTTCACAATAACATGCATATGTACGGTGTGGTTTGAAGTATTGACCATAATTTCTTGATGGTTGGTTGGAGTCTCAGTTGGATATTTTGGATCTGGCAGGTTATCACTCATGTCATTGAGAAAATTGTCCTGGAGAAATCCTTAGAGGATGTTGCTGGAGAGCAGACAGTTTCTCCTGGGGCAGCTGGAAGCCCATTACAGAATTCAGGAGCAGCAGGAGATGATTCTCTTAGAACTGGTTTACGACCTTGGCAGCGGTTGAAAACCTCTATTGAAATTTTATGCAATAATCAGGCAAGTCATTGATATCATCAATATATCATAATCGTAATAGTCTTTTTATGCTTAGGCCTCTCCATTTTTTTCCGTATATTTGCTTTCTCTGTTATCTCTTATGTATTTCTTGTTTCTTCTGCTCAAAGAAATTTTTCTTAGTTTTAATATGAGTATGCATGGCATAGATTGTGTATGGTGCACTTGTTTGAACCTTTGATCTTAAGAAAGAAGAATGTAAAGCTTTCCGTTTCTTGACACAAGATGTTACGCGAAGCCAGTGGAAGTTAATTGCCTAATGTTTTACGGAGTATTTATCACATTAAAATTTGCTACTTATTCCTCTAGATATTAAAGTTCACTCTTTTCGTTTTTGTAAGTTAATAAGTGATACACTGAGACAAATGCGCTTTGAAGCTCAAAATTGTCTTTTTCAATCTGCTGCTTATCTTAACGATTCAGGTGTTGTCTCCTGACATGAGCTTGGCAACTGTTCGAGCGTATGTGTGGAAGAAACCTGAAGACTTGATACTTCATTATCGGCTGTCGCAGGGGAAGTGACCTTATTTATTGATGCAAGGTATGTTGTCACATTATTTTGATTTCTTTTAATTAAGCGGAGACTAAATTTTGGACCAGATGACAAGTCTTGCTTGGCTGTGACCATTTTGCAATCATTAGCGACCGTTCTACCATCGAGTGATTCCCATCAATTAGTGAACTTGTTTATATTATCATTGATCATTGGGGCACTTTAAGTGACCCTTTAGCATTATTCAGGGCGTGGGTTGACGATAAAATATCATAGACTTTCTACTGGAGACTTTATTTTATAAGCTGCCTCCTAAACGATTATTTTATAGTTTTCCCTTGCAGTGTAGGACTGTGGCTAACGGATCTGAAGCGTAGCTCTTAGGGGATTGTTCATATATCATGGATCGCTATTTGATTTGGATCGAACTTGACTAATGGATTTGGCGCATAGCTCTTAGGGCACCGTTAATATCTCACAGGTTGCTATTTGATTTGGGTATGAGAATTTCATCCTCCATGTAAATGAAGAGATAGAGATTCTGTTACTAAATTAACAGCTCTCTATTACACGACCGAGGACGTTGATTCCATCAGGCAGTCGTCGATGAATCACAAGAGTCTTCGTAGGACAACCTCATTCGGCTCCATGAGAGATTCCTAATGCACATTTTCTTTGTCACAAAATGGTGCCAAGTTCAAAGCTCTAAAGACGAATGAGGCAAATGATGTCGAAAAGCAGTTTAGATTTGTATTTTGAAAAGGTTTCGATCGTAGGAGATAGTAAAGCACCTGTGTTTATCAAAGATTTACTTTTTGGGGTAAATAAATCGCCGTAATCGGTGCATAATTTAAAGTTATTGTGTACATTGTTTTGTTTTTTCCTTACATTGTTTTCAGCTCGTGCTTCAGTCGAATGGTATGAGGAGTATCAAACTATTTGGTTGTTATGAAGAATAGACGGTGGTGCACTTGCGTACATTACTCACCTGTGTTGTGGTAGAACATTATGTTTCACTCAAGAACTTTTTCATCAAAAGAGGTTCCTAAAGTAGAATAGGAATAGCGTACCAAAGAGGGTAGGTCTTCGAGAAACGGGTATAGGTGTGTAGTGCGAGGTTTTTTTTAGGAGCAGTTGGTATGCTACGGTGAGGCTTGGTGAGGATTAGTCGGGCTTTAACAAGATGAAGTATGAAAAATGCAATAATTTGAGGCATATGCAATTATGCAGTGTTGATAAAGTGTTATTGATTATCAAAACTTCATTTATGAAATTTGTTATGTTGCTATTATGTAATACGGTCATCAATGACAATAAAAGAGGCTACTACAGAGAAGATGAAGATTGATGATAGTGATAACCCAAATAATACTAAAAATTTATTGAAATTCTCTACCAATATTCTTGCGGATAATTTTATACTCCATACTTCGTAATAAATAATGGTCACAATGACAAGGGTTATAAATATTTGCAGGTTTTTTTTTCCTATAATAGTAGTCTAAATAAGTGTAAAATTACACCACAATTATTTCAAATTCAATGCTGCTATTTCTTGATCACACCCCAACCCCAACCCACCACTTCCACCACTCGGACAGTGGCGGTGGCGGTGACGGTGGTTGTGGAAACAATGCGGGTTGTGCAAGTGGTGTAGGTCGCCCTTAACCATGGTGGTTGCTTATAAAATTTGAACAAATATACATGAATTTAGTATGTCGTATTATTGTTATTCAGTTGCTTTTTTTAATGGCTTCCTTTTTACTTGACAAAATAGTTTGTTAGTTAATTGAATAGTTCATTAGTTCTTGTTTTGTGGACCCCACCAAAATCAGAGCTTCGATTTGATAATTGCCCATATGTGACAGTTCTACGTTGATTTAAAAGAAAAAGGGCGACTTATCTCACTTTATATTGCCAATTGGTTTTAGCTTGTAACATGGATTCCGTGTCCTGTCTACTCCTTGTCTATGTGACTCATATTCGTTTTCATCCCAAATTTCGGATGAGTCCGTTGTATGTGTGTAGCGAGCTACTAAAATGTGACTATGATTGTTTTGAATTGTGACCATTATTAGGGTCATAAAAATGGCCACAATTTATCACCCGCTGTTTGCATACAACAATCTTACTGGAGAATTACTCCGTTTTCATGGTTCTCCATGTTTAATCTATGGTAGTTCTTGTTTTTGTGGACCCCACCACAATTTAATGTTAAAGAGCTTCGATTTGATAATCACTCACACGTGGGAGTCCCCCGTTGATGGAAGAGGGACGACTTATTGCTTGGAGTTAGTCTTTGTATTATCATTTGGTTTTACGATGACGTAAAGTGGACTATATCCCCCCTTTGTGAGTGTGTCTCAACTCTCAAATCCGTTTTCACGGTTTAACATTTAACGTGGTCGTGTACTCTTAGAAATTGCTTGGATGATCCGAACAGAAGTCACATTTGTTGTGCTTCCTTGAATTATGCCAAATGCTGGAAGTTGAAAAGTGTGATACATTACTCATACAGTGCTGTATGGCACTTATTTGCTAAGTTTGTTAGTTCTGCATTATTTGTTATAGATAGGTGGATGATTTCGAGCTTTTGTGTTGTTTGATTGAATAATAAGTTATGGCTTTAGTGCTTGCTTCTAGGGTATGTCCTTGTTTTCCTGGAAATTTAGGGTACAAATCTCGATTTAGAGGTGGGATTATGGGTGGTCTAAGTGGAGAGGAGTCGAGAGCTGTGTATTATGGTGGGGTTAGTAAGAATGATGCTCACTCTGTTAAGAAAATCATGTTGGCAACTGGTGGGAAAAATGGGGAGTTAGGGAGCGCAGTTGGAGGAAAGAGAAGCCGGGAATTGCGTCCTGTGGAATTGAAAGGACTTTGGGATGATGGGTATGGGACGGCAAGTATGAAGGATTACCTTGATCTTTCTAGGGAGATGATAAAGTCGGATGGTGGACCGCCTAGGTGGTTTTGCCCAGTTGATTGTGGGCGTCCGCTTGAGGATTCACCATTACTTCTGTTTTTGCCGGGTACTTTCTGGCTGATATTGCTTAATGTGCTTTATTTTTGAATTCAGTGACGTATATATGTTTTGTTGCTGCCTAACCCTGTGTTGGAGGAAACGATGGGCGAGAAAGGGAGGGATTCAAGATTTAACTTCACTGTTATAGATTGAAAGTTCGGCGGGATCCATTTTCCCACTTACAAGCCTACTCAAAATCATTCAGTCAAAGGAATTTATTCGAGGAAAAAAAACATCCTTGCTCCATTCCCCTTCATCCCCTCTTCTCTTCTGCTCACCGAGTATGGGAAGATAGGTTTCCTGTTTCCGTTTGGTCAAAAACACATGTTGGCTATTCTAGTATCAACTTCTGTGTTTTTGTTGATGTGATGTTTTCAAGTTAACTTGAAATTTTTATCTCGTGATTATAGGTATGGATGGTGTTGGGTTGGGTCTCATTATGCATCATAAGTCCCTGGGGAAGTAAGTCTGGTTCGTCTTTTGCAATTACTTTAGTTATATGGTTTCTTCAAGTTACTGGGTGTTTGAAGTCGATGCTCGATTTTTTTTATAAATTCTCGTTGGTTTCAGGGTGTTTGAAGTTCGATGCCTCCACATTCCAGTTTATGATAGGACACCGTTCAAAGGTGCATTTCAATGTTTTATACTAGAATGAACATTCTAATGCCGTGATTTATGAATTATGAGTCATGAGTGAAGGAATATCAATGAGATGTGGAGAAAGTATTAGTTGAGTGAAGATGTTGGATTGAAAAAAAAAAGAATACTAATTCAAGTACGAATGTTCATGGTAGATCAGTCGCACTAACGCAGTGTCAGAAAAACAGAAATGGCTAATCTTCCTCTCTTTTGCTGAAGGGCTGGTGCAACTCGTTGAAAAAACAGTTCGTGCAGAGCATGCTTCATCTCCGGATAAGCCAATATATCTGGTGGGTGATTCTTTTGGAGGATGTCTAGCATTAGCTGTTGCTGCTCGTTGCCCCACTATCGACTTGGTTTTGATACTTTCCAACCCCGGTATGTGTCAAAATTACAGTACAGCTTTCATGTTTGAGATGAAAACGACAGTCATTGACTGTGTACACTTGAATACTTGGTAGCAACATCAATCAACAGGAGCCAACTGAATCCGTTGATTCCTATCCTGGAGGCATTGCCCGATCAACTTCACAAGACACTCCCTTATCTCCTCAGCCCAGTATTGGGTATGCTCCATTTTTTTTGGATCTATTATGCGTTTTCACATTGCTGTCAAATGGAATTGTAGTATGGGTGGGGTGTGAAATTGCGAGCCAAACAAGCCAGTCATGGCATTTCATTGTGCTCAGGATATTTTGCATTGTCTGATCGTCATCGTTTGAGTTCTAATTTTCATTTAAGGCTTTCCATAAGTACAAGGGTTTTATGTTTGTGCCTATGTTGGTGAAGTGTCTCTCTGTTTTGTACGTTATTATTCACATGGTCCTCCCATAGTACCAAATTCGTAAATCAGTCCTTGGCTAGTTGACTAACACTTTGAATTACAATACTTTCATAATGTTACATGACACTTCACATTGGTTTTTATCACGTTCTGGCACCACAAGACACTTCATTTTAGGCCAAAAACTCGACATTATCTCTTTATTGCCACAGCTTTTGATAAGGATGTAACATTTCATCTATACTTTAATCCAGGTGAGGCAAATAAAGTGGCGATGGTTAATGTTGACGCAAAGCTTCCCCCTATTCCTGTGCTTAAGCAATTTGTTGAAAATCTGATTTCTTTGTTTCCACGTCTTTCTGTAAGTGCTTAATATTCTTCTCGTCTCCACATACTTATTTAGCGGTTTATCCATTCTGCTTAAGGAAAATCAGTTCGTCTTGGATTTATATTCTCTCTTATTGATAGAAATGTGCGGACTATTACACCGAACAGCTACTTCTTGACAGATGTTCATATATATGTTCTGGTGGTCCTTTAGCTTGCTTACTTCTGCATTCTTCTTACAAAGTTTCGTCACTCGTATTCGAATTCTTGTTATTTTGTATTCTGAATGTCGTCTATGATAATGAAAACATTGCAATAGTATTACATACGGAGTAATTTTTAAAAGACTTGCCTTAGAAAGAGTAATTACACCAAAGATATTACTTCTTTTCTTAACCTTCTCTTATAGAAGAAATGTTATCCATCATCAATAATTCATCATTAATTTTTTTTTTCGGAATATAAATATGAGTCTGACGATTTATCATTTTGTTTAGATTATATCAGACATCATGCCCAAGGAGACTCTTATTTGGAAGCTTAAGCTGCTGAAATCAGCTGCCAATTACACAAACCCTCGCCTGCATGCTGTCAAAGCTGAAGTACTTGTGTTGGCCAGGTTCGTAGTACAGTGCTGAGTAATGTTGTCTGCTTGGATTTATAGTTTGGTACGGAGTAATTTTCTGATATGGTAGGCAGGTCAAATTCGATTATCGGACTCAAAAGGTTATGATCTATTAAAGGACGATCAATTTGTCTTCCTTGCGGTTTTGCAATGATTTTCATACCGTATGTTGGACCTCCATGTTGTATCGTGCCCTCTCGCTCTCTCTCTCTCATAAGAGTATACCTTTCGTGATATAGAATCTTACTGTATATTTTAAGAAATAATTGAAGAGATAAGTAAGTGTCTCATAATACAGAGTACATATGAGAATGACATACGGAGTATATAAAAGAACAGAGTTAGTATTTGTTTTTCGCAGTGTTCTTTCACCCTTTCTTAACCCTTCTCTGACTTTTGCTTCTTTGTGTTTGCGTTTCATCTCTATTTGTTCGCTTTCACGCGGTTTCCCTTTCCTACGTATTTGTACTTTTCAGATTATTCTATCCTTTGATTTCTCGATCTCTATTTATTATTATGTTCCATCTTTGTACCTTTTTTTGGTCTCATATTGTCGTATACTTAACCATGAAATCTCTTTCTCAGTATCTAGATTCATTTCATACTCATTTCTGTATTTGATTTTCAGTGGAAAGGATAACATGCTTCCGAGTGAAGATGAAGCAAAAAGGCTGTCACGCGTGCTGAAGAATTGTGAATTTCGAACCTTTTATGATAACGGCCACACACTTTTGCTGGTAGGTTCCCTTTTCCGGTATGATTTTGAGGAAAAATTAGAATTCTTGCTACGGTAAATGCATAACACAATTGTTTGGTTATGGGAGAGGGACCATCTCTTAGACTGTATTAGGCCATGTGAATTTGGTTAATCATGAGTTCACAAAGGCTATTCCCTCTTGGTTCACTTGACGGTTTCCTTTCATCCCGTATTATTACTCGTCTAATGATTTCTGAATGAATAGCGTTCTCGTCAGATTTTATTTGACAATTTTGGCTGGCTCAAAAAGTTGACGTTCTTGTTCACAAAAAATTGATGTGTCTGCACTCTTCAAAGAATGACTTTCCCACTGAAGTGAAATTTGACTGACATTAAGCGTTCCAGATCGACAAAATTTAGACACTGATATGTCCAAGTTGCGCATTAAACCTTAATTTTCCGACTTACGAGAATACTGGGAAATTTTGTGTTGATTGAGAACACTAAATAAGTATTTAGGTCTGTGTGTATGCCGTGCATATTCAGATGTTCCAGCTTAGTAGGTTATATTAACTAGTATAAACAATTTTCGTTGTTCTCTTCATGTTCATTCAGATGTTTCTAATGCCTAATATATATGTAACAGGAAGATGGCGTTAATCTACTCACAGTAATCAAAGCCACTGGCAAATATCGTCGTTCGAGGAAGCTGGACGTTGTTATGGACTATATTCCTCCAAGTCTGCAGGAATACAAAGTTGGCTTTCATAACCTTACGAGGTAGTTTTCATAAACATTTAGGAACACTGTGTCCTAGATGACTTTTTCTCTGTGATAATTTCGAGTTGATAATTTCTCAAATCACCAAAAAATTTAAAGTTGATAATTTCAAAAAAAGTTTATATATCACCAAAAATATCTGCGACGGAAAAAATTTATTTTTCTATTCAGATGACTATTTCAACTAATACGTAAAAGACAAGTGTTAATGAAAATATAAATTTGAAGAGATGTTATGAAAATTTACAAATTATGTTTATAATTTGCTGAATATTTTTTCATAACCGGATACTAATGGCATCAACTCATCAAGTACGACTGCAAATACGTACTTGGGAATTGGGATAGGTTCGGGGAGATGTCAACTTGGGATTATTGTAATCGGATCACACAAACTTGGGATTATTGAGGACAAATATCCTAATATTCTTCTCCAAATGTGTTTATTGGGAGCGACTTTGCTTCTGCATATATGCATGCCAGAAACTATTTTAACCAATTACTGAGATCTGTATCGTATGAAGTGCAGACTGGTTCAAAATTGTACGAGTCCGGTTATCTTATCAACCTTAGAAGATGGAAAAATAGTGCACGGCCTGACTGGGGTTCCGAGTGAAGGTCCTGTTTTGTTAGTTGGTTACCACATGCTAATGGGCCTCGAACTTTCTGGCATATATGATGCATTCTTAAGCGAGAAGAAAATCATGCTTCGAGGTTTAGCTCATCCGGAATTGTTAAATCTGAGATATGCAAATGAGCTGTCTTATTCTGATTACACCCGAGTCTTCGGTGCAACACCTGTGACTGCCAAGAACTTATTCAAATTACTTTCCACAAAGTCACACATACTTCTTTATCCTGGTGGTGCACGCGAGGCTCTCCATCTTAAGGTGAGTAGAATTCTCAGTCTGGTTATCATCTTATGCACTTAGCAAATACGGAGTAAATATTATCCCTTGTTCAAACATTGCGGACTTTGGAAGGACAACGCTCTCACGTTTCACTTTGCTGTTTCATGGAAGCACATAGTGATCGGTCTTATTGAAATACCATCAATTTGGAAATATGAATAATCGCATCCATGAGGTTGATGTGATATTTCCATGGAACGGAAACGTTCATGTTGTACTCTTCAAAGTTTCAAAGTACAGCATTAAGTTGGCTGTTCACTAATTGGCAGGGTGAAGAATACAAGTTAATTTGGCCTAACCAACCAGAATTTGTGCGGATGGCTGCAAAATTCGGGGCCACCATCGTACCATTTGCAGTTGTGGGAGAGGACGATTTAGTAGAGGTAACCTCGTGCTTTATTGGTATTGCTGAAGCCTGAACGTCACCGAGTTTTATTGAACTGTAATTACTTTTGCTGAGGTCCTTTGCTGAATGGATGCATAAATGACGTAAACAAAGCAAGAATGTGAATCTAATACTGCTATAAAATAAGATGAATTAATACATAGTTTTCGGTTTGACAGTTGATCCTGGACTATGATGATTTCATGAGAATCCCTGTGGTGAGCGATCTTATACGACTAATTACTAGTCAGATGACAAGAGTGCGGTAAGTAATCCTTCAAATTTATTTTTTCCTTCGTAACAGCAAAAAAAGTTTCATTCCGGGTCATTAAACTTGCTCTGCTTCTTCTATTGTATAGTCACTTTCAAACGGTGCAATATTTGACACAATTTTCATTTTGGGTCATTTGAAAATGGCCTCTTTTATGTGAACAATGCAATTGTCCGTACATTCAACCCCCTTTACCCTGTTATTTGAAAACGCCCAATAAATTACTATAGTTGCCCTCCTATATATCCTATGGTGTCAAATAAGTCCGTTTGAGCGCAAAGTCTGAATATGGCATAGACTAAGTTTGCTGCATGAGAAATCAAAACCGTATACCCAACTTTCGAGACGCTGTAAGAAAATAAAAGGTGACTCGTGTTAATTTTGCAATATATTTTGGTGACACAGGAATGGCACAGAAGGGGAGGTTGGCAATGAAAACCTGTACATTCCAGGAGTTATTCCGAAAATTCCTGGTCGTTTTTACTTTCTCTTTGCTAAGCCGATAGAAACTCGAGGGAAACAAGAGCTACTGAAAGACAAAGAGCGTGCAGAAAAATTGTATACACAGATAAAATCTGAAATAAGATCGGGAATAGCTTATTTACTTGAGAAGAGAAAAGAAGATCCTTACCGTAGCTACATTGACAGGATGATGTACCGTCTGTTCTCCAACAAAATGGATATTCCGACCTTTTCTCCATAAGACAAGTCATAGGAAGGTATACAATATACTCCTACAATGTTGTGCTGTATAATTTCTGTAAATTTATCCATTCATTAACTTTACAATATTCAATGCATGTATAATACAGAATATGGTGTGCTAAGTGTATTTGACAGTAACACAGGAACATTGATTTTTCTTAACGAGTCTGTTTAATGTTACGGAGTACCATGCTTGAATTTGAACTCTGAACTCAAAACTCAACATTAGGCCTAATCAAGAAAGCTTGTGAAAATGACTAGAGTGCTCTTGTCCGAGCGTGGCCTGTTTGAAAATCGCTGTGTTCAAGCTCGACTCCTTTATGTGACTGAGCCAAGCTTGAGCAGAAGCCGAGAATGCTCTGTATGCCGCGAGACTCATGTTTCCGAGTGACCTAATGCTGCTTTGCAGTGTCGCGGTGTCCTAGACACTGGTTGTCATAAACTCATAACTATTACTTTTCTTTTGTGTAATAGGATATCATAATTATTAGTTTATTACCCTCTCTTAGGCCCATCTGAGCTTAACCAAAACGAAGGATAAAATTATACTCATATTGAGAATAGATAAATTCATAAAATGAACCTGAATAAAATGCAAAGAAATATGGCCTTACTCCTTTGTCCCCGTTCACCACCAAAACCTACTTGGCCGATTGTATTTCTTCTTACTACCCATATCACAATAATCAATTCACCACCAAAACCTACTTGGCCGGAGTATCACAATGAAACAAGTATCTTCATCGTATAACGGTTGTATTTGATAGTTGCTGATAATGAAAATAAGAGATCCAATGCCCAAATAATTTTAGTTTGAGTCTAACTATGCACCTAGTTTTAATATAGTTAGAGTAACAAGGCAGTGATTAAAGGATAAGATGAGCAACCACTATACCAAACCCATTTAGGCTCTTTTTTTTTTTTTTTACTTAATTTCAGTTCAGTTCAGCTACCTTCAGTTTAGTTCAGTTCAGTACCATTCAGTTTAGTTCAGTTCAGCTCAACTCCATTCCGTTCAACTTCATTCAGTTATCAACTTATTTTTCATAATTTTATATTAATTAATACTAATATTATTTATTAATATATTATTATTCATACTATTATTATTATTATTCATACTAATTATTATTATTAATTTAATATCTTATAAATATTATAATTATAACAACTACTATAATTATATTATCATAAATTGGAATAAATAATATATATTAATATTATAATTCATCATATAATATTATTATATTATATTATATTATATAGTATTATATCATATTATATTATATTTTATTATTATTAATAGAGGATTTCTAAAGTCACATTAATAAGCTAACACAAAAGAAAATAATAATAATAATAATAATAATAATAATAATAATAATAATAATAATAATAATAATAATAATAATAATAATAATAACAATAACAATATCATTATAATAATTATAGAAAAATATATAATAAGTTCACTTCAGCTCTATTCAGTTCAGCTCTATTCAGTTCAGTTCAGTTCAGTTCAGCACCATTCAGTTCAGTTCAGTTCAGTTCAGCACCATTCAGTTCAGTCCATTCAGTCTTAAATAACAGATCCTAAGTCTATTGGTGGGTTCATGTTGCCCAGTTACATAAATAGGTCATCAAATCTCAATCCAAACTTATTAATTTCTTGTCGTGTTTAGGTATCATATAAATTTTGGAATGTCTAATTTCAATTTATGTGACGGTGGATAAAAATAATTTAGGGTTAATGTATCAAATAGTTATTTTTGTCAGGTTCGTGTTTGGAGAGCACAACCCTAACCCAACCCAATTAAATCTCGTGACTTGTTCGTGTTGATCCACTAACGTATTTGAGTCATTACTCTTTCATCCAAATCCCTTAATTTCGTATCACATTCATGTTGTATTATCAAGTGCCACTATCCGGTTATACTTCCCGAGGTTGGTATACAATTAGGAGTGTTTACCGGTCCGGAACCGGATCGAACCTCACAAGAATAACTAAAACCCAAACTTGAGGACCAGATTGGTTAGAAGAGGACCCGGACAAGACCCCTTTAGGACCGATTTTTTCCGAGCTTGGATTAAAGATTGTATCGAAAAAACAACTAATTTTGAAAAAAAAATTAATATGTGGACCGGACCAGAGATCGGGCACCACTATTTTGGGGACCCGTAGACTGGATCGGTTTGTGTCCAGTCTAGATCGGTCCGAACCGGACGGGCCAAATCGACACCCTTGGGCCTTGGCCATTTCAGGAACAAAACCATGGTTTGAGGAAAAAAAAGAATAGAATACGGTTCCAAATTGCAGATATCCGAATCAAATTGAAAGAAACACATAAAATCACCCAATATTTATTTGACGGAACTTTTTTTAATTCAAAATTAACCTTCAATAAATTCCTTCTAATGGCAGATAAATCTGCATCACCCTTTTCACATTCATCTGATCACTCTTCTGGTACGTATCAATTAAAAAAAAAATATCGAATTTTATTTTATTTTATTTAACTATGATACATGTGTTGTGTATTACTCGTAATTTTGATATGATTCGTGTGGGGTATGTGATGGTTTTTAGCGCCCGCAATGTCGCGTAGACGTTGCAAGGCGCAGCCTTATATTATTATAAAAAGAAGTATGATTCGACCCGCTTAATTAAATCATGTAATTGAGTTTCATACGTAGATAGAAAGGAGAGAAAGTTTGGTCACTTTATTATTAACTTAAAAAGGCTACTTCTCCCCATGTCGATTGGTCTTGGGATTAAACTTCGACTGATAAAGGGCGTTCAATCGTCTTTACTTAGGCTTCATTTGGATACGATATTAGAAGGGAAGTCGATGGGGGGAGGAGGAAGGAAAATGGATCCGATGTTGGGACAGATGTTGATTTGGCCTGTCTGATTTCCTCCCTCTATTCCCAAACGAATTAAATTTGTCTCGTACTCTCGTTCCCTTTCCCTCTAAATCCCTCCATCCAGACAAGGGGATCGCCTTCTCTACCCCTTCAAATTATCTAGTAGGATCTAACAAAATGTTCGTCTGTCCGAGTAAAAAACTACTACCAGTCCCGTCTTTCATTTTCGCTTAGCTGCAGACACATAGTACCTTATGATCCTTTTTTCTGAGGGATGCTTGTACCTGCGGAAATCCGAGTATTCATAAATTGGTTTGGTTTCTTGACATACACCAATTAAAGCCTTGTTGCAAGAACTCGTCATTGACAAAGTTTGAATGCTTCGACAGACAAAGAGGTCAAGTCACCAAACCTGATCGACAGAGTTAAAAAGGGATTTGATGCAGCCTTTCACCATAATAAGTCACCGCGTCACCATAAAGAAACTCACGGGAGTAGCGATGACATTGATGAGACTACCCCTGTTGAAGCAGTCAAAGGTCCCAATGTGTTCCAACGTGTAAAGGAAGAGGTCGAGGCTATTGCTGAAGCTGTTCATTCTAAGAAGAAATCACCGCGCCACCATAAAGAAACTCACGGGACTAGCGATGACATTGATGAGACTACCCCTGTTGAAGCTGTCAAAGGTCCTAATGTGTTTCAACGCGTAAAGGAAGAGGTCGAGGCCATTGCTGCAGCTGTTCATTCTAAAAAGGAATCGAAAGATCACAAGTAAGACGACATTCAAAAAGAGATATTAAGACTGGAATTGTATTATCCTCACCTGGTAATTAGTTTATGACCACCAACCAATTTCGATGCAGAGTTGAGTCATTCTAAGGTTTGGTCTCACTCTCGTACCTGCTTCGATGTATCTAATCTATTGTTGTGATTTGTGACTGTGATTTTGTAAGTGACCCTTTTGCTTACATATGTTACACCCTCTGAGCAATTCTTGGATATCATCAGTCCGTCGCATTCTCCTTTGAATTTGTGTTTCATGAATTCTATGCTCCCTTGGTTTGGAAGTTGGAACACCAGCACAATTACAATCCATCTTAAAAGTTCCTAAACACATTATCAGTCGTATTTATGTACTCAGAGTACGGAGCATTTTAGGAACGTCATGGAATGGAGTGTGCCCAAACTATACGACAAAGCGTTAGCGAACTTAAATGACTATCATAACTCAAGTGTAGACTCGGGTAAGACGACCCTATCTAAACACTCCTGTAGAAGCCGTAAGGTTCATCATACCCTAAAACGTACTAAACATGGTCTATCGTACGTATACACTTCTTTTTAATCCCATCTGAACACCTTGGTGACCTTCTCTTATGGAAGACGAACTAGGGACTTGAGTATTACCAGTGTACTCGAACTGTTAAACACAACATTATTGGATTAACATTACCTTCTCTCTGGTCTGTCCGATCATTTCTTTACGTTTCTTTTATTTTATCAACTTTACGTTTCCTTTCGGGCTAACATTTTGTATTTGTTACCCACTTACTTATATCTCTTGAAAGAGTCAATCGAAAAGCAAACGTAAAAAACTGGACGGATCAGATGATATGTTTTGCTTTGTTTACAAGCAGTACATAAGAAGAAAAGTGGAGTGTAGTGAGAGTAGGTAGCCCTGAAATATAAAAATGTCAAAATAAAAGCGTCAGCAAAATTGAAAACACAAATGGACCACAAAAGAAGTCATAGTAACTGAGGAAGGTGATTCATGAATCATAATGTCAACGATCTCTTTGTTAAGGAAGGAAAGATTTCAAGTAACAGACTCAACTTGTTTGCATCAGCTATTCAGCTTGTGACAACTACTGCGCCCAAAAAAAAAGTTTTAGTGTGTTAATTTTACGGGTTCAGATCCTTTAGAATTAAAAAAAGGAGTAATAATTTTATACGAGAGAGATTATTCAAAATACGTAGTAAATAATTTATGCTCGTTTTTTGTGTAATTATAAGTTTGCTTATATCTTGTTTTCATATCTCTTTGTATTATTAAACTCTACCAACTGAGTTAGTCTCTTGACATTATTATACTGGATGCATCGATTTACGTCTTTACGGGTCCAGATCCTTTAGAGTTAAAAAATAACTTTTTATGGGAGAGTTTATCAAAATCGCAAAACATTTATTCTCGTTTTTTCATGTAATTACAATTTTGTTTATGTCTTGTTTTCAAATCTCTTTATGTTAAACTTTACCAATTGAGTTAGTCTCTTGTACACAATTCCGAATATAAGGGATACACCGTTTTAATAATTGCTTCCATCATGTAAACCTCCAATCTCTCTCTGTTCCTTCTATGTTGTCACGGCCCACACTATCTTCAATTCGGGATCCACCAAAGTTTGGCTCGACCCCTCTGACAATGGTCGGTGGGTCGAGCTTTTTGCTATACAGTCCAATAGACCACTCTTTTCTACTTACGGAGTATATTTTACTTTTTTGACCTAACTAGCTGAATTTGCACTCGGCCCTTTCCCCAAGGGGCCTGCGCTAGGTCGAGCCAACAGAGCTCCGTTTGACCCAACCCGGCCCTTGGCCACTAACCATAGTAGAATTTCCCCCAAGGAACAAAAAACCCTACATTGCATAAGAAGTAACATAAAGTTCCCATAAAAGTTCAAAAAGTGAAGAAAACTTGCAAATGAAAAGGACATTTTGCAAATTTTAACAAATCATAACTTGATCTTTATTATTTTCAAGGGTGTGTTGAGACAAGAAAATTAAAACTTATGAAAATTGTTCAAAAGCAAAAGGGCACAATAACTACTTAGAGCATGAATTGGGAGAAAGAACAAGTGAGTGTTAAGACTAGTGCCCCATTGTGGCTCATCAAATAAAGCAAACAAGTTTTCCCATCATTAATTCTTGCCATGTGCTTTTCATTAATTACTCCAAATTTCTCTTTTGAGTTTTTTTTTTTTTTTTTGGTCCATTATTTTTCCTTCCATCATAAGCTATGAATCAACAATAGTACTTCACCCCTCAAGTCCTTAGCTAAGAGGAGCAATGATCTTTGATCTACAAATCTTATGGCCCCCATTGAGGATGACAATTGAAGACGATAAGGGTTTGATTCGAATCTGGATACTGAAATTTTGGATCGGGTGAATTCGGGTGAGATATATGGACCTAGGTCAAGGGCTATGGATTTAGGGTTAAATTCAATAATACTCAACTTTTACCTTAATCATAACTAATACTTTGTACGAGTAATTAATTAGATCAATTATAAACATAACATTTTGATAGGATCTAGGCTAGCTGGTAAGTAGAACAATTGACTAAGACGGATAAAAGCTAATTACTCCGTAGTTTATTTGAAAGAGATTGCAAACAGAGATATATATATATACGGAGTAAATTGACTAAGACAAATTGAAGTTAAATACTCTTTTTGTCCAAATTAACCAATTTAATGTTTGAAATTTCCTTATATAACAAGGAATGAAGTAGATAACAATCGATCGGGACAAGGAGACTACCAGTTTGAACTTAATCGAGAAACACAAATAAATGCTAGTGTAGTTAACGACACTTAGCCCGTGTTTAAAAGTTTAAATTATGTATTGAGTACAATGACTTTGAAATTTGAACACCTTTTATGAAATTGACATTTAGGCATCAAAAAGTAATCATAATTGAAAAAAATTGTAGACATGTTTCAAAGTACAAGAACGACGTATCGGTTCATCATTAATTAATGATGATTTAGCCTAAGTAATGACAACATCTAATGTGGATCTAAAGCAATAATTAAAAGTGA
>JAUEKU010179948.1:0-10427 GCA_032274805.1 Gypsophila paniculata | reverse complement strand
CCCGTGTGCTGTCCGAGCTACTTTTTTAGAGTTTCTTTGAATATTTTAAAACTCAATACGTCTCTTTTTTTTATCTAAAGGAAATTTTTTTTAGATAGCTTATTTCAGGGATGCTTGTGCGTTGCTCGGACGACTTTTTGAGAGAGTTTTTAAACAATTTTAAAATGAGTTTGTCTTTAGTCCATATCTTAATTCAAGAATGCCAGTGGCTTATTCAGGCCACATATTAGGGCCTCTTTTGTTATAATTTACAATTGAACTCGTCTCGTAGCTTAATTTCGGTATGCTCGTGCTGTTGCTCATGCCACTTGTTTTGAGTTTTTTTTAATTTATTTATAAAATGTATAAGCTCCTCGTAGTTGATAAAATTACCAATGATTGCATAAATCAAATCACGTGGACAGTTTATGTCGCCATAATACATTTCATTATTTACTAAGAGATAAAACAAAAGTTAGTGATTATTGTTTAGCAAGTTACAAAGAAAAATATGTTATGGAAAAAATAAGGCACACTATAAAAAGAAGCAAGTCGTAGCAATTCAACTTTAATCAAATAATCCAATGTCTAATCATTAGAAACTGTATCAAACCAATACGTCTAATTGCCAAAGAAAAATACACACAGGACGCACACAAAGGGCATAGAGAAATTAGTCACATGATGGTTTTGGTCAAATTGAACTTGTTAGCAAGCTTCTCCATCCTATTCCCGACATAATTCAACATTAGCTTAAGTTTAAAAAGGCCCAACCTAATCAAATTGATATCATCACGATATACGAAGAAGCATGAAAATAGCGTATGGGCATAATTCAAAAGGGAGCAAAAACTTTACGTAAAACATAAACAAAGCTTAAAAAATTGGAACATTGAAATTAGTCAGAAGATCGTAGGATGCATGCATGTATTTGTACATGAGTTTTCCATTGAAACGCATATTAGTGTTTTCCATTGACTTCGACGACTGACAAAACGACTACCTGGGTTTTATAATCATAGAGTTTTATACACGGCTTATATCGTTTCGGGAAAAAGTATAGTACCAATTTTGATTATCTCGAGCAACCTTACCTTTAAACCACTTATAGAATATTGGATGTATTTTTAAGAAAATACAACGCCTCATTGATGTATCTCGATCCTCATTCGTGCATAAGTTTATGATTATGTGTCTGTGAGATGACATGTTAGTGTACTTCAATAAAATAGGGAAACTAAGTTAATAAATAGTTGAATAACAGTTGTACCGTGCTTACGCGGTTACGCCTAAACAAAAGCAAATTAAGCATCATAAACAAAGAAACTACATACGTAACACAATGTGTAAACAAAAAGCGGGAGGGGACATGATTATGTTGATCGCCAAACTATTTATAGTTATTTATGTCCACAGTTGTGTTGAAAATCTTTTAGGCGTTGTAACTTCAATAAAATATCAACTCTCCAAATTTAATTGAAACTTAAGTGTAAAACTTGGAGTATGATTCAAACTCGACTCGAGTTAGGCGTTTTAAAAAACTTGGAATCATTAATTCAAGGCCCCTAGAACATGCAAAAAGACATAATAACTCCAATTAAAAATGATTGTTATTATCAATTTATATTATTATAATTATATAATAACAGCAACCATTTTTCCACTTTTACCCCTAACTATCTATCTTTCTACCCTTTTAGCCCTAACCAATTTAAATAGAATATTACTATATTATATAATTATATATGTTAAATTTTCCTAAAACAACAACCAAATACTCAAATATGAATGAAGGTAAATAGATCAACAACCATTTTATGTCTTTATCCACCTCAAAAGTGATTATGCCTCATTAATATGTTTGTCACACCTAAATATAACCTCCCCATATTTCATTGTGTGACCTTAATCCTTGAAATCGACACAATCTTATAAATCACACAATCACAATTACAATTTGTTAATTTCAGAACAGGCTTCTCCTCATCAAGATTCCTTAATCACTTAAACCTAGCTCATTGTGTCTTGTGTGACCTTATTATACCCCCCGATGTCTACTCTAATCAATGAGTCAGCCGTCCAATAACTATGCTATATGCCTCAAATAATTTCTCCCTTGAAACCTATACCGGAAATACTAATTACCTATACACAAAATCGTTACTCATATTGTCTAGATTGATAGTAACTCATAACACATGATATTAGCTTAATCCAAAACATTATCAATCTACAGTGTTGAAAAGTGGACATATGACTACATTAGCTCATCTGTTTACGTGGATGCATGGCATACCCTCCAATTCTAACATCAAGATTTTTCTCCCCGTAGACTTGAGAATATATTATTCCCCAATGTTATTTGTCTAATTAAACCCATATTCAGATCGGCAATCTGGAAGGTAATTTAATTATATTTGTACACCAGATGTAACTATGAATATAATTTAGGCAAACAATTAAAACAACGTGTATATACTCATCATTTCGACCCGTCAATGTAAATAATTATGCTCCTTAATAATCTAAGTACAATTCTATATATCTCAAAACAGTCTCTCCCTTAGTACGCTTTTACCACTTTGACTTCACCATCTTATGTGTGATTGTGTGCCTTAGATTCTAGGAATCGCCTCTAATCCTTTAACTTGTACAATTGCAATTACAATTTAATATCTATACCTCAAAACAGATTTGCTCTCATTAAGAATCGACACAACGTGAGCCCTAATTAACTCCATACTTACGTGGTTGTGTGACCTGCTTGGCTGCTTGAATCCTTAATAACGACTTAAATCTACATACGAACATGTACAATTATAACCAACTACTTCCATAAAGTGATCAATATAGGATATAGCACACACAAATAAAGTGTATTATTAGTTTCAATAGAAAGATAAACAATGATATTAAAAGAGTACCGGGGAAAATTAGCAAAGAGAAAAACACGTATGTCAACCAGGGACGAAGCCAGAAATAAATTATTACCAGGGCCGAAAATTTCCTCAACCTTAAATCGACATGTATAATATGTAAATAAAAAAAATTACTTGAATATAAATTGCTACCATATCTAGAATAGAACTTAACGTTCTTTGAGTCTCGAAACGTATCTATAATAGAATTAGTTTTAAATATTTTTGTTATTTCTCGTTGAATACTAGAATTATTTTCTCATCTTGAACTACAAGAAAATAAAGATACATAAAAACATAAAAGACTATAATAACAATAGAATTATTATAGCTAATATGCTTCTACAATTAAAAAAAAAAAAACCAACTCTCCTATAAGACCGTCCTATAAATATAGTAGGAAGGACCCAAATAGGGAAAAACTCACACAAAAATGCAGGTTTACAAGTTAAAAGTAGAGGTTTTCTCAGATAGGTTTAGGCCAAATTGCATATGGGTCAGTTTTACCGTCCTATTTAACAATTAGTGTTAAAAAATCAAAAATTCCACACGGGCCATGGCCCACTCGGCCTTCACATGGCTACGTCCCTGATGTCAACTAAAATTAACAACAGCGAAGGGTTGAACGTCGTTTAGTACAAAAATTTTCATTATTACAAAAGCTAACACATGCAAAATATAAATATATGCAAAAGTGTAATGAATGCTTTAAATTGAGTAAAATTATTGAGTAAAATTAACGTAGAACGATATTGCACGGTGGAAAAATTGATTTCGATTAACTATAAAAAAAATCAAACATGCGTTGAAATATATAATATATATATAGCACATATTTAAACAATAGACATTTAGCATTCTACTCATGTACACTCAATCCTTAGTATTTACGTATATATTGCATTGGGTGCTCCCCTATTAAAGAATTTGGCAAGGTCTTTTCTTCGTATCATTCAAAAATATCAATTTGAGGGTGACTCAAAAATATAAGCGGTTGATTTATTGATCTATCGTCTGCAAATTAGGAAATACTTACCGGAAGTTATCGCGGTACATGGTAAAATCGTAATATAGAACAAACATCACAAATTAAAAAAACCGTAAGGTCATAACAAAAACAAATTAAGCATCATAAAATAAAGAAACTACAAACATAAACATATAATATAGAGGTTTACATAATTAACGCAATGGAAGTATACAAAATAACATAATCAAGGAATCAAGATTAGAGGATCGATGAATATAGATAGTAATGATGTAATAATGTAAATAAAAATAGCATGATACCCAATGACAAATAGCATATGTTAGTCGCTTTTCAATACCATAAAAAGGAAAAAAGAATTAAAGCATATCACACGTCAACGATGCATCTATGTTGTTGTCTTGCACGCAGCTCTTGCTCATGGATCATGTTCTGCAATCAGACAACAAATTCAAGCCATTAGTGTAACATAGTATCACAAACAACCATATCAAATTATTATTATTATTTTTATTATTATTATCTACAAACGGAGTACATTAATTAACTCGCATAAACAAAACATAGCATGCATATGATGAAGAGAATTACGTCACAAATATTTACACGTACCTTGAAGAAGTATGCTATTGTCAAACTATGGCTGGGAATAAATTGGTCAAATGCTTTTAGTCTTTTATTTATAATGCATCGTCATATGATGAAATACCAATTTCAAGTCATAATTTCATTTAAACTCTAATTAATAACATAAACGTTGTTTTTTCAATTTTATATAAACTCCAATATAGTTTCTAGGTAAGATACAAATTCGTTTAATGCTAGGTGTTTTAAAAAACTTGGATTCGACCACGCGCTAGAGATCTCTAAGGTTTAACGTGGAGCCACGAAAATAGCCTCCTTTAGATAGATATATATATACTAGTTGAAAAGCCCGGGCGTTGCCCGGGCCTCGTTGTAGGAGCTCTTTTTGTTAAAAAAAAAAAAAAAAAATTAAAAAAATGGAAACTATACTCGTCTCATATTGACTAATTTTGATTATGATAGATTATTTAATGTTTTTCCCGTTCTCATGTTTTGAACTTTATTATTTTAAACTTATATGTGAACTTGTTTAAACAAGTGAAATTTATATTTTCATAGTTCAATGTAGGAATGTCCATGTGCTCTCTTATTGTGTAATAGTCATCTTCTAAACTTGAGTGGAAACTTGTTTTAAAGATTGGAAATTTACCATTCCATAGCTTAATTCAGGATTGCCCGTCTTTGCCTTGCCTCTTTATTAGAGCTTTTTCGAAAAACCGGAAAATATTTTCGTCCCTTATTAGTGATTTTTTTTTATAATTATTCATTTTTGACGTCCTCCTCTTTTGAACATAAATCCATATAACCCGTTTTAAAAAGTCAAATGTATAATTCCATAGCTTAAGGTAGGAATGCCCGGGCATTCCTACCTTTATTTGGTTCCTCTTTTACTTTTTTTAAATAATTTGATCTGTACTTGTAAACTTGTTGATAAAAAAGAGGAATGTATAATTAGGTTGCCTTTTTTTTTTATTAATTATTTAATGTACTCGTCTCATAGGCTAATTTAGGAATGCTCGTGCGCTACCCGGGCCACTTATTTAGAGCTTTGTTGGATATTTTATAAATGTATTCATTTGTTTCTTGTTTTTCAAAACATGAATTATTTAATTTCATCGGTTAACTTAGGAATGCCATTTGTTGCACGACCCATTTATTTGAATTTTTTTATTATTATTTTAAAATTGAATTCATTTTTTGTTCTAAAAAGTGGAATGTGGATTTACATAGCTTAATTCATAAATGTCTATGCGTTGCACGGGGGAATTAATAGGGGCTTTTTTTTATTAATTTAAAATACTTTAAATAATTTAAAAAGTGAATATGTCTAGTTAACTCAAAACTCAACTCGTCTCATACTAACTAATATTAACAGCCTTATATTAACTAATAGTAATAGTAAGTATTAAGTTGTTAATTAATGTCCTTTTATTGCAATTGCATGCTAATCATAATTGTAAACTTGTTTATTAAACAGAAATGTGTTATTCCATTCCATATGTTAGTGCATTGTCGTGCCGCTTTGTAGCTACTTTTTTGAATAATTTAAAAGTGAAACTATCTCGTTGTAAAGCTCGGGCAAGCTTTGAATAATTCAAATTGACTTCGTCATAGTAATAATAGTGTACTCCTTTCTGTAAAAATAAATAAATTCATAGAAATAGTATTTCGATTAGAGGTCGTAAAACAACTTTTACAATAAAGTAAATTCTTAAAAAGCTTGCATGATTCAGTAAATTCAAAAATAGCTTAAATTTGTTAAATTAATGTGCAGACTTATTTAATAAAGGGTAGTTTTTAATCGCATTGCTTAATGTAGGAATGCTCGTGCGTTCTCTTATTGAGTAATTGTACTAATAATTATTAAGCTATTAACGTTCTCTTCTTTTGAGGTTAAATCTGCTAAATTTGAGTGCATGTAAACTTGTTTTTAAAAATTGATAATTTATCATTCCGTAATCTAATTTTAAAATACTCGTGATAAGATTTAATATGAGAGATTATTATTGATTATTGTTATTGATAAGTTGTGTTTCGGTTACATGAGATCTAGGTATATATAATACCTAGTAGGCTAGTAGCTAACCCTAATTTGGAAACCCTAATTGTAATGGGCCTAGCCCATTACTCTAATACCCTCCCGCAATCGTAACGGCAGCAGTACGAACGTTACGATTGGAGAGAAAGAAAATTACATAAAACAGGAAAACAATAAAAAAAACTTTGAACGTCATCTTCAGTCTTCACTCTTCTTTTCCATCGTCCTCCTCGGTGTGCGTATAGACTCATCAGGCTATCTGTCGAACGAGAACGTTAAGTTTTTCGAACTCGTCGAGTATTAGTTGTCAAGAACGCTAAGTTTTTCGGACTTGACAAATTTCAAACGGCAAATTATCCGTCAATTTAAATTGCTTGAGAACCCTAATCGAACTCATAGCAAATTTCAGAAAAAAAAACCGTAGAATCATTAAAACACATCTGAGGAAGAAGAGGATGGATTTCGAATTCCAAAACTATCGTAGCACCATTTTATTGTTCAAACAAAGGTGTTCTACACCCAAGGCTAAGCACCATACGCAATCATCACTTATTTTATGTTTTTACGTAGAATATTGAGGATCAGGAAGTCTAGAAACCATTGAAATATTTTTTTTTTTTTGAGAATAAAGAAAAGTGTGATTTCGATTTATTTTGCAAAAGTAAATTAGCGGTATGATCGTTTGATTGTAGATCCCGCCGGTGGGCGCCGTAATTCATCAGCCCACCGGCAGGGCAGCGGAAGCGTATCGAGAGACCTCAGGAAAGAGGCTCTGATACCATGATAAGATTTAATATGAGAGATTATTATTGATTATTGTTATTGATAAGTTGTGTTTCGGTTACATGAGATCTAGGTATATATAATACCTAGTAGGCTAGTAGCTAACCCTAATTTGGAAACCCTAATTGTAATGGGCCTAGCCCATTACTCTAATAACTCGTGATTTGCCCGAACCCCTTTGATGGAGCTTTTTTGAATAATTCAAAACATAAATTTGTCCGTTGTTAGAAGTCATAGTAATAAAATATTTAAGTTGTTAACGTCCCTTATTTTTTTAAGCTTATGTTACTAATCGATAGAATTCATAAATAACGGAAATGCTCACTTGAAAATATAATAATCAAGTCAACCGAAGCCTAGAAAATATAACGTAAGCTTCTCATCTTTAAAAAATTGCCAAAGATGAATACTAATGCACGTCAATCATAATACTTATTAATCTATTAACAATTCTGCTAAACGTGAGTGTTAAGTTGGTATTTGAAAATTGGGATTTATGATCAATTTCATTGTTTAATGTAGGAATGCTCGGTCATTGTCCAAGCCTCTTTGTAGGATCTTTTTTTATTAACTCAAAAGGGATTTCGTCCCTTTTTAAGTAGGATCTTTTGATGAATAAATTCTACTAACCCACAACCAGTACCAATAAGTTAAGTTCAGTTAAGTATCAATAAGTTAAGTTAAGTTCAGTTAAGTACCAATAAGTTAAGTGAAGCATATTATTCGTCCCTCTTTAGTAGGATGTTTTTAAGTGATTAACTCAATTTTGTAGTATTCCTTTTTAATAGATCATAATGGTATAAATTGTTGTAATCCACAACCAGTGTAAGTACCAATAAGTTAAGTTTAGTCCAGTTAAGTATCAATAAGTTAAGTTAAGTTCAGTACCAAGTTAAGTTCAGTACCAATAACTTAAGTTAAGTACCAATAAGTTAAGTTAAGTACCAATAAGTTAAGTTAAGCACTAATAAGTTAATTAAAGTATCAATTAACATATTATTCTTCATAGGGTTAAGATCCGGTGAGAACCATCAACTCGGTGAGAACTGTGAGAACTCTTCATAACCCTTGGATCAAAATAAAAATCTGGACAATCTAACGTCCCATATTAAACCTCATATTTTCCCTTGTCTCCACTATCCTATTCACCTTATTCTCTCTCACCCATAACCTTTGCCCCATAATGTTCACCTGTTAAAGCATGTGCAGCTCACCAGAGAAGCCACCACGTTCTCCTCGTCGATGATGACTCACCATCACCCTCATCGGCATCTCTATCTCTTCCTCATCTCTTTCCCGTCGCTCGCCCTCCTCCCTATTTCCTTTCATATCCTACCGGAGTTTTTGTCGAAGTCGAAACAATGTCTCTCACATTTAATTTGTTGCAATGATTATTATCAATAACATTGGCCAGTCAACTGCCCATACCATTGCCTCGCTTTCGACGCTTCGTTGATCTCTCCCTCCACCAAGCAGCACATCTCACATTCTCACCTATTTTCCTACTCCCTTTCGTTGATTTCCCCTTTTCTTCCTTTTCGTTCTCTTTTCTAATACAGTTGTAAGCCTTTTGATCTGCTTGCCGGCGATCTGTACACTATATATTTAATAGGTACATTGATTTAATTGCTAGGTACACTAATACCTATATTAGATACATAATGTATCTAATATAGATTTTAGTGTACCTACCCATTAAAATAATGCACCTATTAAATATATCAGTGTATCTGGGTAAATTTACATTGTAATTATTTCGTATATTAGACAAAGCCACCTTCGTAGAAAGGAAAATGCTTATATCATACTGCATGATGATTTTATTTTTTTAATTACATTGTTGCTATGCTTATACATTTGTCACTCTTCTATTATTAGTATTGGAAATCATCAAATACTATTCTGACTCTATATCATTGCAACTCCTGCCTACCAATTTGTATTTCGTTCAAAGTTTTAAACGAGTTCAACATTAAAAAAAATAATTTAATTTCTTTTTAGTACTTAATATAATTTTCCAGATCTCCAAAAATTAAATATTAATAATTTTTTTTAAAAAAAGAGTAGGGAGCAGGGAGATGAAGGGAGTTAGAGTCAAATGGAGTATGTTTGTCGTCATGGGTGCGGCGATATCGATAAGTGGACGTCGCTATCGATTTTTATGGTGGTTGTCGATGGAAGGAAGTGAATCAAGGGAGAGACTAGATGGGGGACCAAGTGGTGGCGCACGACTAACCTAGGCGACGATCGGGGTGTCTAGTAGTCGAGTTTGATCGTGCGTTGAAGAATAATAGTCGATTGTAAAGTGCTGTAGCGTTGAACTTATTGCCCAGGTTGTTATTATCGGTGAATGATGAAAGAGGGTATCAGAGAGTTTTGATTTTAGTTGGGTTTATTTGGTGGTTTACTTATAACCATTGATTTGATTTTAATCTAAGGGTTGAGAGTAGTTCTCACAGTTCTCACTGAGTTGATGGTTCTCACAGGATCCTAAATCATTCTTCATATCCTTAATTATATTTAGTATTAATAAGTTAAGTTTAGTACCAATAAATTAAATTCAGCACCAGTAAGTTAAGTTAAGTAGCAATAAGTTAAGTTAAGTATCAATAAGTTCAGTTAAATATCAATAAGTTAAGTTCAGTTGAGTTCAGTACCAATAAATTAAGTTAAGTATCAATAAGTTAAGTTAAGCCAATTTAAATCCTAAAAAACATGGCCTAAAAGTTTACAAAAATATATGCTCTAAACATACACTAATCATTATAATCAAATTATCAATTACGTACACTACTATCTACATACACTATCGATATACAGAGAAGCTAACCATATCAAGAGTGTGATCAAAGCTACTATTAGCAATGTAAACTCCCCACTCTTTTTTCTCTACGGAAGTTCGATAATCACTATTTAGATCCTAGAGCAAAGTAAACGAATATGATTAAATCAAAGTCATTGGCAATAATAAACGAAGATTTGTTGGGCATCGCAAAATCAAGATTCGACTCCACAACCCACAGCGTGTTAATGCGGGTAGTTCTACTTCACATGAATTAAGAATTCATAGGAAGTTAATTCCAACATACAAGTTCATGTGAATTTGCAAAATGTGTTTGGTTAACAATGTTGGAAT